>BMAT01004693.1:395729-406235 GCA_019649035.1 Elysia marginata
AAGAAGAAGAGGAGGAGGAGGAGGAGGAGGAGAAGGAGGAAGAAATAAGAGTGATTGGAAACATTTGGCTTGGGGAGTACCGTAGAGGCCACGGCATTTTATTGCATTGAACAATAACTTGTCCCCAATTATCATCAGTAGTAAGATGAAAATCTCCTTTTTTTAACCTCAGAACTATCCTGTGCTTTGTACTCTTCCGGTACTTCAAAGAATACCCACTATGTTCAATCCTATAGAAGAATTTTTAAAAATTTGTATCTATAAAAAAATCCGTTATACAGTTCGTATGATGTTTGTAATAAAACGTAATTGTGTTTATCTACAAATAAAGTAAGGTATGGCAGTACCATTATCAGGGCACCTGATGTCAATGGTAAATATGGTATCTTCATATTCTGGATGTGTGGGTCCAGGAGAGGCAAGTCCTCTCGACGCCGGATTGGGTTGTTCTTTGTCTGACCCTTCTTCATCACCTCATCTGGGCAGGCATCACCTTCGGGTTCGTTTAAGTGCACATTCCGGGATTGTTTTGTCGGGGTTTACTCCTAACAGGCAATAGTCTTTCCTCAGCCAAGAACTATCTAAGTCCACAAGGCAACAAAACAGGTGCAATAATCACAGTCTATTGCCATACTTTAGCAGAGTATTTAACCCTGACCTCATAAACTTTTTATATTGATAGACTAATATACAGTATACTTTTTTGCTCTGAGGATTATGACAATCACAGAGAAATTAAACACATCGCTTTGCACTTTGTAAAAATAACATCATAGAACCTGGTCTAAATCCTTCTGTAAGAAAAATTTAGTAAGCAGGGCTAACAAAATTGCAAAGAGACACTGCCTACTGTATAAGCTGAGTGGGACACCTTGAAGCGCTTCCTAGACTCTTCTAAGTTCAATTTCTCTTGTCCTCTGTTATAGTGTAACACAATACGAGCGGGAACCCCAACTAAATAAGACTAGATATCTAGTCTTATAAAATCAGAAGTACTTGAGTGAATCTCACCAAAGCTAGTGCAATGCTCACAATACTATCAATTGATACTGGAACACTTTTGAAGTCGAGCTAACGGCATTTTAAATACAGTTTCCGTATAGAAGTAGAACATAGAAAAAAGAGAGGCGAAAGCCAAATCACTAAAACGTAAAGAATACATAAGGCTATCTTATGTCAAGTGCCTTTGGACAATGTAGGCCTACATGTTTTGTTTACTAATAACAGAAAAAAATTGTTTGACATAATTTTAGCGTCTTTCTCTTTTTTTCTGTCTTTCTATCTGTCGGTCTCCCTCTATCCTCTCCTCTGTTTCTCTCTGTCTCTCTCTTAACCATTAATTCGGTCGGAGGGACAATATACATTTATATTCTTAAGGACATAATAACGCATATCTTTAAATATAATTAAAGTCTAATTGTCATGTTATTTTTTTAGTATGGATTCGATCTTGATGTTGTTTCATCGGGAGAAATTGTTAAAACAGACAAGATAAGTGCAAGCAAGGTAGGAATTGCAGACCAACCTCATTGATAAGCAGTCTAAGCAGCGGTAAAAGGAAAACACAACTTGAACAAATTATAACAAAACCTCTTGTAAAAGTTATTAAAAACATTTGAAGTAAAAATATATTTCAATGAAAACAAGACTGACCATAAGACGAAAACAACACACGTTCTTTTCGAGACAGACAGGAAATTGACAAGACAAAACGAACCATTGAATAAGTTTATGACGGTGTGTTAGCCTTGATATGAGGTAATTGGTAGACTTGTAAGATAGAAAAATTGTGTGGGTTTGGGGGGGGGGGGGGGAGGGGGGTAGTAAGTAAAATACACTAATCTGAAAAAAGGAGCGCAAAGGAAGAATGTGGTAAATGGTAGAAAGAAAATTTAGTGAGAGCAATGGCACTGACAGCGGTAAGGGCTTTAAAATTAATAATACAAAAGAAGAGACTTGGGTGTGCAGGGAAGTGAAAAGCGCAGAATGAGAGAGTTGAGAGAGAAAGAGAGAGAGAGAGAGGGAGAGAGGGAGAGAGAGAGAGAGAGAGAGAGAGAGAGAGAGAGAGAGAGAAGGGGTGACGAGAAAATCAGACAGGGTGGCACCAAGGTCTTGGTGGCATTTACAGTTCAGAGAAAAAAAAAGATAGCAGTGAAAGTCTTTATCAAAAAGTCGGGACCAATGACTCTTCATCAAGCCAGCTAGCAGACCAGCATTTCCTTTGATCAGCTGCAGCCCGCACAAACTCTATGACCAGGCACGAGTTTATGAAACGGAATACAGATAAATCTACATAGCTGCGGTTGGTTAGTACGATGGTTGCCAGAACTTGATCTCCCAGACAATCATGTAGATCTAGTTTATACACTGGGGAGTGAGGAAAAATTTTCGTCACCATGGGTAAGTACAGCATAGAGCTAAGTAAGCTATGCTGAACTATAACATTAAATTGTTTTCTATCAACGATGATAAGGATATGTTATTTTTTTAATTTGCTTGCCTGTTTCATTATTTAAAATGAGAAAAATTCAATATTCGCTAATTTGATTACCTTTTGGAAAACGTCGATTGCAAAAAATAACGACCAAATCATTTATTCTTATCGTACCATGAAAAAATATAAAATAGAGGGTCATCTTTATGTGCATTGGCGAAAAAATTTTGGTGTAACCTAGTTCAAGGGTCGGCTCAACACCAATTGAAGTCAGACATTTTCAAGCTATTTTCCTTTAACCGAACTTTTGTCACTGCCGAACTGTGGAAAAATCCCGTGAAATGCGTAGCTCTATAATAATGAGAGATTGTTAAACAACTGATTATGGTATTTTTACGCAGTTTTTAACTATTGTAGAGTCATAAACAGAAATATTTTTTTACAGAAATATGTGTACGATGTGTCTAAATGGATGGATGCAAACATGCTGAAATTAAATCATGACAAAACTGAAGTTATTGTGATTTGGTACACCTGTTAAAGTAAGCGCCATAGAGACCCACAGCTTTGAACGAAGCGGGGAACTGATCAACATTACTAGTTCAGTAAGAAACCTTGGAGCGCATTTAGATTCGAACCTGTCCATGGTCCATGGATCAGCACATTCTGCAGCTCAGGAAGACGAGGTTTAAATTAATATCAGCCAGTTCATACGAGATATAAATCTGAGTATTATAAAATAAGTTGCAGAAAATAAACTTTCATATGGAGGAATTAATAAATCATTGAAACATTCTTAGAGCCCCAAATAGCAGCTTTTTACCTCAGAGTTATACCCATCAGTCGACTTTCCATTTGCTTGTTTTAATTGTTATTTCATTCGCCTATTATCTGTGCGGTATCAGTAAAGTAAGTTCTCTGCATGTTTTTCTACTTAGATACTACTTTAGTTGTGTGGTTTTTTTTATCTTTCCGATTATTTCAGAAGGTTATAAAGCCACTAGTTTATTTTTCATCCCCCCCTTTACTACCAGCGGGCCTATGTGCTAATGTCCAAGCATTTTGAAACAAATGCAGCGAAAACAACGGCAACAGACATCAAAGTTCCAATTTTTAAAATAAAAAGCACTTGAAATATTGATTTAAAGGTTTGACCTTGAAGAAAATACACCTTGTTCTTTGTCTTTATTTTGCAGCTCATGTAGCCATAACGATGTCGTCATGTGGCTCAACTGATATCAAGCTCTTTCCGTTCTGTGTAATAGAGCAGTAATGTTATCGGTTGTAATGCAAATGAAATGTCTTGTTAAGGTTTTCCCATTAGGCTTATCATAATATGAGTTTAGAAGTATATCAGACTAGACTAAGACCAAATAATAACATAGAGTATATCGAAACAAAGAATCAAGAGCTGGTATTTTTTTCACAAAATGGCCTACTCGAAATCATAGAAGCTTTGTCAAATATCTATTTTCCATAGATTCTTTGTAAAACGTGAAAGCTCTCAATCGTTCAGTTCTAAACTTAAAGTATGCATCAGTGGTTTGCAGTGCGGAATATTTGCTTCCTTGTTGTTAATAAATTAAGGTAGCATAATTAGGCTAATATGCAGACTTGGGTATTGAAATCGGAAGAATAAAATATCAGGTGGCATAACACTAGGTTGTTTTGAATTATAGAGAATTTCATGTATTTTTAAAATATATTACCTCTTTTTTTCATTTTATTTTGGCGTTGTTTTGTTTCAGTTATTGTGGTTAACATTATGGTAATTTCTGTTTGTTAAATTTATAGGAAAAAGTTTCTGAAAAAATTAAGCAGCTTCTTTGCACATACTGCAACTAGATCAAGATAAACGTGTTCAGATTTTTCTTTCCTCAAACACTCAGTTTACACTATCAACAATCTAACCTTTTCTCCAGTCTCGTCCCCACATGTTTTACACTGATGGTCGTCATATAAATATAATTATTTACTTTCGGCTATACTTAAGCTTCCATTTTCGAACCTTTTAACAATTACTTTTTATCAGTCAAATAAATTTTACTCTAACAAAAAGTTAACCTACGTGTCAAAATTATGGGTAAGTACAACTTTATCACTGTACCATAGTTAAATTAATAAAGTAACAAAAGTTAACTGACAAATCTGATACTGAATTCACATTTTCCCATCTTGCATTTTGAACTCTTAAATTTTTTGCAAGAAGACAAACAGTTGAAAATATGCACGAGGAGCAATGTAAGCATCAGAAACGCAGTTTTGTATTTTTTAAATCTTTATAGCAATTTTTTTGTCGACCCCGTCTAGGTTTGTGAATGAGCCAGTGGTGACCCTTTGAGGAGAACAAGGGAATTTCGTGCATCGATTCGGAGTTCATTAATATGTTCAGTGTGAATGTGGAGACCAGTAGCGTTGGGGATTTGGCGAAAAAGGTCGATTCTTGTTTGCACTTCTCTGATAGTGTAAGAAAGTCAAAGTCAAAATGAAGATTCTCAAGTTGACTATCTTGAGTCCATTGAATGAGCCTACCATTTTTATGTATTTTGATTGTGTCTTTTAATCAAATGAAATGGGGACAACAGGCGTCCCGCTATCAGTTCTGAATTTAAAACTGTCAACGAGCTGTTCTTTCATTATAACTCTGTAGTTGGCTATTTTATTCATCTTCTGGGTCGTTTTACGAACCTCTCCTATATATCTTAGAGATCTCTCCGTACCAAGGCCGTCAAATTATTTGTTTTTTCTAATAGTAAACAAAAAAATTCCCGTAGGATGATGACTTCTATTTAATTTACTTGTCGGCTATAAAATTCAAACAGACTATCTGTCCTGCACACACTCTTCCCTTCCTAAATCCTGCTTTGTTATCTCTTAGTTTTGGTCTACGACTCATTTCATTCGGTTTAATATGATGCAGCTCGGTACGTTTCCTAGAAAAGAAAGTAGCATTATGCCTGTATATTTTAACACTTACATAGAAGCTTTCCAAGTCTCCTCTCTTTGGAATCTCGTGGTAGTTCCTCTTTTCCCCGTTTTTATCAAAGAAGGTTTATAAAAACTTGGAAGATGTGTTGACGTCGAGTTTCAGCACTTTTGTATGTGTCCCATCTGGTCCTAGGGCTTTATCGTTCTTAACTAGTTTTATTACATTAGCAACCTCCTGCACACTGGACTTGTATGTGTTTACATCCAATAATGTCTCTGCTAGTAGATTATCTGGATTCCACGCTGGTGTGGGTCTGTTTAGATTTAGAAGCTCCAGGAACGTCTTTAACCATTTCTTTTTTCGGTCTTCCACATTTATTAGAAGGTCGCCTTGTTTGTTTCGTATCGTAACATCTTTATTCCAAATCCTACACGGTTGTACCATATAACTAAAGTTACTTATAAGTTTCATGTTGATCTGAAAGCCTAAGTTTGGTCCCGTTTCCCGACCCGTTTGTTTGCTCTGCCTAAGTACCCAATTCTTAGCCAGTTTTTATGTTTTACTTTGACTTCTTTAACAGGTTGAGAATGCGCCTCCTGCTCTGATCTTACTACTTTGTCTTTTGCATGCTGTCCCAGACTTCTTTGCATGCTTCTGTCCATCACGTCCTAACCATATTTCAGAATCCCGCCGTGTCCACGACATTGGGCGCTTCTTCGCCAATAGCCTCTACAGTTTGGACTTGCTCCTGAGCTCTACATTAAACTTTTCTCTGGTTGATGAATTTTCTAATGGCTTAACATTGTATTTGGTACTTTGACTGGTGTCCGCTGGTCTTCTTTGAAGTTAAAGTTTCATCTTCATATTTTTATTATGCGGAAGCAAAACCTATAGGAATGTCGTATTTCAGCACTTATGGAGGTAACTGTATCTAACAAGGACAATAAAGGTAGAGAAAGAGAGGCTGCTAAACTTTATTTTATTCTTCTCTGAAAGAAAGAAAGAAAATGCATAGTCTCATCATGAGCTCGAGGAGAAATAATGATAATGGTGAAAAGTAAACACACAAGCACACACTACATGCAGGCAGCGAGCAGTCTCAGACGGAAATAGCTAAAATTTCGTCGTGGAAAGAATGCCCTCCCGGAACCATAAAGCAACCTATGCATAATTAGCACATTCTTATTTCCTAATTCGTTTTACCTTACCGCCAATCTAATATCTCACCTTTTGGGATTGCCGTTTTCAATTAACTTTTATACTTCTTTCGCCTTGGTATTCAGGTCTATGGCATTCACTTTGGCACTTGTTAAAATGCCCTTGAAGTCGACATCGCGAGCTTCAGCAAATAAGACAATAACAATTTATAGTTTTTATTTGTATCTGATCGTTTCCAAACTGAGTGCACTATTATTATTACCTTTTTACAAGAACTATAAATTTAAATTAGCCTATTTCTTGATTTCTTCTTTTAGAAATGCTTTATGCGATCGCCATTTGAAGTAAAAAGAAATTAGTTCTATATTCACATTGAATGACTAATATGTACCGCAATATAATAGGCCTAAGTTTTCAACTTTGGGTGAAGCTTCCATTAGGCATTTTTTTAAATTTTAATTTATGTTTATCGGGCGTCATAGGCATTCTCAAAGTTAAAGGCAAACTGGAAACAAAAAAAAGAAGAAAACAACGTTGAAATTAAAACAGGTATGAAGTGAGAAATAGGCCTTCAACGTGCACTGCAGACAAGCATGTGTAGCTAAGTTGGCAACTCTTTCAAGCTGATATTTCCTAAAAATTCTTATTTTAATTTAAAAAGCTAGTAAATGTTTTAAAAAAACCTTTAAATTAGATGCTAGAAAGGGTCACAATCCTGCTAAAAAATATAAAAAGCAATTTAAACACAGAATGAAATTAAATTGCAAAGAACAGACCAGTGCGAGAAGAGGGGAGCAGAGAAATCTGCTTGTTGTTTGTTTTTTTTCCTGCTTCGTTTTTGCATGTTTTCTTTTTTATTCAATTATTATTGAGGCAAACCTACTGACACGCTGCTGGTCTGCAGTGGGCACGAGCTGTAGTGTAGTGTGTACATGATGCTAAGTTAAAGGTTCCATCGGAAAATAGTATTTTAGGTTTGGCAATCGTGTTCACAGCGCAGCAATGTATTTCTTCTCTTCTAAACTTTCGACTTGTTTTAACCTGCAGAACTACGTGAGGAGCATAAAGATTTAGTACAGATTTTTTTAGCGGTAGACATTGTTTTTATCCACATTTACATAAAATGCCTCGAGATAGTTTATGAAAAAAATTATTTATTTAAACATATATTCGCACCGATACCGGTTTTGTATCTGCTCATTCTATTTGCATAGTTTTCGGTTTTTTGTGTTTAATTGTTGTCGTCCCATAATAGTGATCGTTTTGAACTTTCAAGGCCTAGCAGCTGACCCTTTTTATATTGTGATAATTCATCATTTCTCGTTTTTTCCTCTGTTGTCGCATCTCAGCAGTAATATTTTTTATCTTCAAGTTTCACCAAAACGCTGATAAATCGATGAAATAATTGGACTACATTCAATTTATGGGCTCGAACTTTGAGAATTAAGCCGCTTTGGCTCAGCAGTGAAGTAGTAGAGTTCATATTGTTCTAGGCAGACACACACGTTCTCAAATGTATGTTTTGCGATCTCTCTCTCTCTCTCTCTCTCTCTCTCTCTCTCTCTTTCTCTTAGCCTGTCTCTCTCAGTCTCTCTATATGCCTCTTTTGCACCCACTCTCTCTCTCGTATATGAAGCACCTCTCCCCCCTGTGAGGAGCTAAAACCAAGAATTTTAGTTTGGAGTCGGACAAAAAAGAGACAGCATGTAGAAGATTAAAAAGGACGGTTCTGCGCTCTTGACTGCTGGGTGTGGTTACACTTTGCTTATCGGCGGCTTCTTCGTAAACACAAATTTGTCCCAACCCGTCATTAAAATTATTTCTCGAACAAAGTAACGAACGTTTCATTACACAAATTCTCTGTGTTGGAATTTTCTACAGGCCTAAACATGGGTGTCAATTTTTCTATTATTATAGGCATGCTCTGTCATTGTGTTTCTGATTTATATCGTGCGTAAATTACGCCATGTGTTCTGCGCCTAAGCGGTTTCATTGAATTGTGAGTAATATTGTCAACAGCATTATAAGTTTATGCGCGTTTTTAATTGCTGTTATCTTGGCAAAGATACATTTTACAGGCACTAAAGAGTTTGGGATGTTAATGAATTGTTCGCAACAAAGTATATAACAGTTTCTCATTGGTCTTCTAAAAGCAAACCTGGCCATGGCGGATCGGCACCAGTCAAGGTTACGACAGACCCCAAAGCACCTTGAGAGGATGTTATTTGTCAACCACAAGGAGGAACAAAACCTACAGGTTCGTCTGTTAGTCATATTCATACATCGCGTCTACTTTTCCTTCATCGATATCTGAAGTTGTTGCATCATAAATAACTGTAGCATAATTAGGAGTTAAAAGTTAATGAGTCGTTTCGTCACAAACCATCTCTGCTGTCTTAGGTTGTTTGCTACCGTATAAATCAAACATTATTTCTCTAACTTGGCAAAGTAAATTATTGCACCTCACGTCTCCATCTCTCAGGGCATTCCCTAAAATATTCTCTTCGGTTATCAATTTACGAGACTGCATATCTATTTTCAACCATTAGTTTAGTATTTATACGTTTTAACACGATAGATGTAAAAACTAGGTAGCCGGATGTCACGTGAAGGGCAAGATTCTCCTTATAATTTCATAGGATAACCGAAATTTCATGAACGAAGTATCGAATATTTAGCTTTTATTCACCCAGTAAAGTCGTCAGGAAAACCACCACCAGTACCACATGACCACCACAACCACTGTCATCATCGCCATCAGCATCAACACCTTATCATTATTATTACAATTACTGGGCGCAATACATTTAGTACAAGATATCGAAAAACATTTGATAATTTATGATATCCCACATTTACATGATACATCATGACTTGTCTAAACATATCAAAACTCCCAAGCCAACCGAAAAAGCTTGAGCAAAATCTCTAAATCTTTTGGCCATCAGAAACCTCACAGGTCCTCACAAGTTTTGTGCTAGATGATAAAGTTAGCTTTGGTGTGGTTTTAAGAGGCTGGAAACGTCTTAGACATAGGCATTTGTGTCCGAGCCCATAAAGTTCTCTACTATTACATCATCGCTATCGCCGCTGTCTTCATCTTCTCTATAACCATAACACAGTTAGCGCCAATGGTTGATCTCAAACCAATGTCAAAGTCCCTCCAGACAGAGTCTCGAATTGGTGAACCGATATGAGATAAGCCTCTATCGTTTCAAATGTTTTGAAAAAAAGGAAAAAAAAGTTAACGTACTACGTATTATAATCTAACATTCTGCTTTTCAAAATCGCATTACAACCTTACTGCCTATTCTATCGCCAGCGCCGTCTCGAAGCCATCGCGACAAGTGGACGCGCTAGAAGCCGAGAGCTGGACAGAGAACGAATCAAGATGCGAAACGTGTGGCGTTACAACAGCCGCCTAAACCACACGCATATAGCACCGTTACTAGGTGAGCAACTTTTACAACCGCCGCCTAAACCACACGCATTATAGCACCGTTATTAGGTGAGCAGCTTTTACAACCGCCGCCTAAACCACATCCATATATAGAACAATTATTGGGTGAGCATTTTTTACAACCGCCGCCTAAACCACACGCATATAGAACAATTATTGGGCTAGTAGAAGTTGCATCAGCCGCCTTAACCACTCACAAACTACTACTGTGACTGTTGTTGGGTGGGTAAAAGTTAAAACAACCGCCTATGGCAAAACCCAAAAAACCATAACTGAGTCAGTGATTAGGGCCACAGCAGTATAATACAGCACCGTTACTCGGTGAGTAATCTCAATTTCGGAAGAAGTGATTAAAACCATGACAGAAACTAAACGTAAATCTCATGAATCTCTTACATGAACATCAATTAAAAATCAGCTCGGCTAAAATTAAAACAATTGCTTCAAGCGCAATCAATTTAAGGGCCAGTACAACAGCTGTAGGCTTTTAAAAAAATCTTTTTCGTAATAAGATCTAGTTTATGT
>BMAT01004693.1:414867-433015 GCA_019649035.1 Elysia marginata
AGAGAGAGAGAGAGAGTGAGAGAGAGAAAAGAGAGGTGGAGAGAGAGTGGTTAGGTCTATGTGGGAGTGTAGATATCAAAGGTAGGGGTAGAGAAATAGGTGAGTTTTTTATTTAATTAATTATTTTCGCTGGTTCAATTGCTCGTTAGGAGTAACGGATGGTGTCTGCCACTCTTTTTCCTCAGCCATATATGTTTTTTCTATCCCTCTCGTCTTAAAAAAAAACAGTGCATCGTTGTTAGTCTATTATTTTATATTTTTTTCTATATTTTCTCGATAGGCCTACACATGAGGGCTGGGGGGAGGGCGATTTTGAGGACTATTCTCATTTTTTGTAGCTCGGTAATTTTTGCTCTGACTGAAGTAAGACTAAAAAAAAAAAACAGTTTCCAAGATGCAAATTAAGCCTCAGACTTATTTGGTCAGTGATTTAGACTTTTAGAGTCTACCTTTTAATGCTCATATTATGAAAAAAAATCGCCGCTGAGAAAACAATGGAACGATGTAACCAGCATTTGGGAATCTTTATTTTCACTAGTAATTGCAGCTTCGCATCGGTAATTTATTGTGTAGGCCCTGCGAAGTAGAAACCACTGACTTTATCAAACTTGATGCTACCAACTTTATTTCTTACTTCCGTGATCTCTTTCTGCCACCCCTTTCAAAATCTCTGTCTATCTGTCTTTCTTTCTCAACCCACTCCATTTTTCTCATTTTAGTGACGCTAATCCCGCTCAAAATCTCTTGAACTGTTCCCCTTTCCAGTCCCCCCCCCCCCTTTTTTTAATCTGAAAGGTATCAATAAAAATTGCACATTTCTATCTTTTTCTTGCGCTTTTTATTATAGTTCCTCATTGCCTGAAGCACCCGTTTTAATCAATACTTCTCACTCTCTCTCACTCTCTGCGTCTCTCTCTCTCTCTTGTCTCTCACTCAATCCCTCTGTAGATTTCTTCCTCTGCTTCACCTAGATCTGGCTAAATGCCGACCTTTCGACAAAAGCTTTCAGATCAACTATAAATGACTTTACATGAGTGATATGTGCTAAAAGGCCAGCATAAAAAAACAATGTAGGCTACTATTTTTAAAAAAAATGCTAATTCCCCATTTGCCAATTGAATGGAAATGAAGGATCACGACTTGAAGCTTGCCAACAATTTACACGCACCCATTTAAAATTTTTAAAAATAAAATAGGTCTAGGTCTACTATCATTTTCAGCAAGCCTAGAGCCTTATTCGAAATCTAGAACACAAACATTGGTGAACAGTAATTCATTCATACAGTCTGTAATGTTGTGTTCCCAACTGCATTGATTTAGCTTAAAATTTTACATTAGCGATGACACGCAAAGCATAACGCAAAATTTCATTAATAAATCTGCCATCGTTCGAATTTGCGTTTCGCACAATATTCTTTTATCGCATAGGAAAATTTTTATCAGCTGCAGCGCAACGCGTCATTTCATGAACGCCCTTCGATGTTCAAATAAAACCCATCATGGCTAGGTCTAGATTTTTGTGGAACTTTGGATTTTGGTCGCATTAACCGATTCCATCTCTTTATGCAAAAAATACGGCACATCTTGTCAAACTAATATGCCCACGGAAATCTTCATTGCTTTTTACAGATTCGTGCCAATTATTGTGTGTTTAGGAAGTGGGGAAATAATCGGTTAGTGTGTCGTCACTTAGCTCAATTAATAAGAGAAGAGAAAGGTGCGGCAACTGGAAATGTAATTATTTCGAATTGGAGAAACACACAAGTTGAACTTTCTATAAGCTATAACAGTCCATAACACACGGATGTCTCTTTCACTACCTAACATCTAAAGCAGCCCAAGAGTAATCTAACAAATGCAGTCCATTGTTGTGGTTCTCTCAATGGGAGACACGGTAGTACAAGGCTTAAAAGAATAGCTCTTCGACATCCAAGGCGAATGTTGCTTACAGCGCATGTAATATTAGACATATAAATTTTTTTTCAATAAAAATTTTTTTTGAGAAGAACACAGTCAACACAGTTTAAGAGCAAAGAAATGAAAAATAAAATAAACAAAGCAACAAAGATTATCAATGAGAATACGATTTATGTCGGATTGTAAAGTGGAAGAACCTTAGGTAATTTTATGACTGTAATAAATATTGTCTGCCTAGTAATTTTTTCATCCCCTGAATAAACATTCCAGGAGTTCGGTTGTATAATCGGAATCGTCAATTATAGTTATTCCAAAACTATACATAATCTGCTGTGGACTAAAAAAATAGATCATTTTAGTTGATTGACATGGTAGCCACCGTAGACCCACAGAATTCGTATTGTTTGGGTGGGCCTATTTCCCATAAAATCTGTTTTGTAATTTCATGGTATTAATCGTCTTAGTTTTTAGTCTTCTAGGTTATAATCTTAATCTTAAAAGCGGACAAAATTTCATAATGAAATCTACTTGCTACCTCTGCAAATCAGGGGTGGTAGACTGGTCGGCCACTTCCCGACTTTACGGCGAAAACAGTTTTCAATTTTCGTAACCGTACAAGTAAAACACGTAGAAATCGGTCTCATAAAGGTTGCGGGCGAACGCAAAGCATCAATGGTTACGTTGGCTGAATTACTTTCACTTTCGGTTTCACCCGTTGCTCTATCAGACTATCAGAAGACTAGATAGTTTCGACATTGAATTGTTCAGTTTGCAGGTGAGAAGATAATTTCTTTCTAAAGAAATATTTCCCGGTACGCACCCTCGGAAAGCTTGGGGGACGTATAAAATTAAAGCCAAATTTAAATTCCATAGGTTCTAGATCTAATCTAGTTGTAAACAGCCGAGATCTGTACAACAGACTTTACTGTAGATCTAAATTCTAGGCCTGAAAAGTGAAACAAATATTATTCTCTTATTCTTGAAGTTCTCATAGAAGCCTGGTCAGAGCTCATTTACAGGGTTGAGGGTACCAATCACTATAGCAAAGGGCCTAGACATGTACTGCTCAGGTATAAATTCAGTTTGTAAGAATTTAAAGTTAAAACCAACTGTAGCCAGTCTAGATCTAGATTCTTAAAATTTGTGGAGGTATTCCACAACCACAGATGTGACAGAAGGACACCCCCTAAACTAAAAAAAATATGGATTATAGATCTAAAAATCTATATCTAGAAACTAGTCTTCCACCGCCGAAGGCAGTCTCATGACTCAAGATTTTACATATTTCCCCTAGAAGGCCAATGCACACCAAAGCAAATTCAACTCATTTCAGAGCATCACAGCATGGCTGCCTAGTATTAGGCGCTCAAATTCTAACATTCTACAAATTTCAAGTACTGCCTATAGCCATTACCTATTTTACAGGTGGGTTGACTGAGGATCAGGTTGATAAATTGCTTTCCTAATGCAGTTACAACATCTGTCGTTGTTGGGAATCGAGCCCATGACCGCCGGATCACAAGTCTGATGCGTTAACCACTTCAGGAGCCACACTGCTCTACTAGATAAGATCATCATGAATACAAAAAGCTTTTAGATATAAACGTTACAGTAAATTTTTACTAAAAAGCACCACCACTTCGTCTTCCACTCTGAATTTTCTGTCTGTGTTTCTTAAATACTTTCTTATGATTCTAACAAATTTGAACTTGGTTAAAATTGTGTTGTCAGTTTGTCATGTCAAAGCCCTCCTGTCATAGTTTGTCATGTTGCTTCCAGAAATCCTCCCCATATTATTGTTTGTCTACAATATGATAGAGTTTTCTGAGTAGTTCTGTACTTAATTATAAATTTAAACAATAAAAACCTACTGGTATGTATACAAAAATTTTTTCCCAATAAGATTTGGTTTTCCTCTTCCCCAAGAGTCCATGCATTGTAAATCTCAGATGGCTTTCCTGCCAATAGTATATAAAAACGCAGCGCATTGTTTTTTTTCTGTTACCTTCTGCATTGCAAGTCCCAAATAACTTTAGCCGGCGCATCTTTTGAGACCACATTTGCCACTGATCTGCAAGAGAATGTACATCGTTGGAAGATGACTCTTTCTAAAGGCGATTTGCGCTTAGACTTAAAATTTGACACTTCAAGTTTTGTTTTTGGGGTGACAGTAATGTCCTACTCATTACCAAAAAATAACTGAAGATCAAATAATATTGACTAGAGCTGCTCTAGATTAAGTGATCTTGAAGTTGGCTATCCGTTTCCTAATCTAACCATGTAGATATGGCATTTCTTAAGATTATCTCATTTTAGGACTTACTGACACCATAGTATGTTATCTGTCAGTAACATAAGGTGACGATACCATTAGAAGCTGAGATCTTGACAAAGGCGACTTTAAAAGTTAAAGAACCATGTTGTCTTTTCATAAAAAATGGAAGTAAACTGTTATAGTCGATATGTCATAAATCCAAGCTATGGATAGATTATTTATGATGTAAATTATATAACAGACTATATACATGTACTAGAAAGCGCCAGGCATTGTCTTTTCCAGATGACTTCTACAGGTCATTGCAAAGAGATTGTTCTTCATTTTTAAAAACCTTGTATCTCACCGGTTTGAGCATTAAATGTAGGAATAAAAAAACTGAGGTTTTTCTACAAACTGTAGATAGAGGATGCTGTGGAAATCGCTAAAATCAAAGTCTGTTAATATACAGAAAGTTCTCATAATTTGAATTTTTGTAGGTGTGTGGTTTTTATTTTCTCTTTCCCTAAAGTTGTTATATTGAACTCAAACTCAGAATTAATGAAGTGCATTCCTCTTGTTAAAAAGTTTCTATATTAGTCTTCTTAAAGTCTTTCTTCTGAACCCTAACAGTATTTTGTTTTTCAAAGCAATGCTTATGATTAATACTCATTACACAAAGTTGCCTCTTAGAACCTATTTAGTTGCAGGCCCATAGAATCATTTTGTTTAGGATGTTTGCACGGGCAGGTTGAGAGAGGGAGATGCTTTCATATATGGTATTTCAGGGTAGTTGCTTATCAATCTACCTCTTAGAGCATAAATTGAATCCTCTTAATTCAAAGTATTTCTACATTCCAAAGAGATTTGAATCATGAGGAAGTTGCACTGCACTTCTAGGTTAATCATCATGATGTTTTGATTTGTAAAAATATTAACTTACTCTTTTCAAAACAAGTGGTCATATTGCACTTTGCAATGTTATTTTTGCCATTTTATTATTTTACAATTTTTTTATACAGACAAGATCAGGCACCTGGTTACCTAGCAGTATTAAAATAATGACATATCTTTTTAATTGATTTTTTTTTAAACCATGAGGTAATCAATAAAATTTAATGTCTCCCTTGCTGTAACATTTACATCGAGAATGAAATATTAAAAGACCATCTGTTTTGAACACTATGGTTGGAATCCCATGACTAATTCTCTGTCTTATTATTCATTTTGTGTTATGAGGAGCACATATATGTTCCATGTTAATGTTTAAATTAATTTAATTACTTTTAAAATTAAAAAAACAAAGTTCATATTCAATAATTTGAAATTTATATACCAAAAACACGCTTATAAATCAATTTACATTCATCAGAAAAATAATTTCGATTTGTCCATAGCTAGCCTTCTGAGGGTTGAATTGTGGCATTCAAAAGTACAAAATTAAATGTCATACAAACTCAGTCATCATGGAAACTACAGCAGGGCAGCGACTTAAGACATCAGGCAACGATCCTAATAAAGTTATACCAGCCTACGTTTTGGATGATTTAAGCAGGTTGGTTTTTTTTAATAACCATAAGGTACTAGTATAAAAGAATTTATAGATTTTCAATTTTTTTTTAGATTTAAACTTATATAAGTATGCATTGTTGAAAAGTTATATGAAACCCCTTTGCAGTGGTTACAATTATTTTGATATCTTGATAAAGTCTTAAGATATGTTGCATAACTAGGAAGACTAGAATTCAGTGAGACCTCCTTTTCTTTTTTTAAAAAAAAATAGACGACTAAAAAAGGACTAACAAATTTTCCATTGCTAAGGTTGAAAGAATACACCAATGGTTCTTCTAGTTAAACTACAAGCTACTGTATTTGAAATGATTTTACAAATTTTTCATTATGAATCCACCCTGGTATGGCGAAAAAGAGCTATGTTTAATACTAGCCATAAAATAGCAAATTTTAATTTTCTACATTTGACCATCTTTGCAATTGGTCTCATTTTGTGGGAATCCCACACATAGAATATTTATAAATCTGTCTTATGTACTCTAGATTGTCTGTTTTATAAGTTTTAATTCAGTTTTATAAGTTTAAATTAGATTGCAATGCTTTTCTTTTGTAGGATTTTATTTTAAGATAAAACTTTTGCAATATAGCCAATTTTAAATGTAATAATACTATGTCAAATTCTCTAATAATCAATAGGGCTTAATCAAGAGATACTAATGCTAAGACACGGCACCAGAGGCATAGTTGTGCGAATTGAACAGTTATCTTTGGAACCCGTACAACCAATGTTTCCATTCTTTAACATTGACTAATCATGTTTGACTACCTTATTTTATCTTCTTAAGTAGTTTTTCGTGGAGAAAAAATGCATCCTTTGTAGTAAAGAGTTCAGAACTTATTTTTATACTTGATATTCATCTACGAAAAGTAGTTCCTGTTATAAGCTGTCTTGAAGTTAAATTTATAAATTTATGACAAGAATAGCTAAAAAATTTTTTGAATTCTAATGCTTATTTACTTTTCATGAATTTTCTTCAAGCCGTTTCATTATCAACAGTAGACCTGAGGAAATACATACAACAGCACGCCTGTTCTTCCTTATTGAAAATGCTTACTGGTTCTACTTAGACTTTCATCGGGTGGAAAATCCGCGACTTAAAGATTGTCAAATGAAGGAATTTGCTTATTCCTGTATCCTTTATATATTATGTTTCATGTTGACCATTTTTGCCATACTTTGAAAAGGCCAGGATTTGAGCCAACTTGAGGCAGTCCAATATGTGAAGACTTTTAAAAAATTTCAATTGAATAACTTGTAATGGGGAACTGAGTACTAGCAAGTTCCTTTTTTCAAATAAGAGAACTTTCTTAACTTTTTTTCTTCTTTTCTTTCTTCTCTCTCTCGCTCTATCTCTCTTACTACCTATTTATTTCTCTCTTTCTTTGTCTGTGTTTTTCATCATATCTGTGCCTAAGCACAATGAGTTTTTCTTTTCATGATTCCCAGAAAATCAGGAAAACCTGGTTTTTCAGAAAAAGAAGCCTTCTCCAGCGATTTTTCAGTTAAGCAGGTCCAACTGTGTTTATTTGCATCACTGTGTTTAATTAAATTTGAGAAAAAGTATAAAAACAATGCATGTTGTCAGCTTCCTTATCTTCATCAGTAATCAACCACTGTACTGTGCTAAACAAGTACCTTCAAGGTTTTGACAAACATTTTGAAAGCTGGAGACAATACAAAAGATCAATACAAACATGTGGTGCTATCATGATGGACCCAGACTTAAAATATGTAAGTTTTGGGGAAATTTGATAATGCTTTGAGAATTTAACCATATGCCTCGCGAATGAGTTGGAAGTCATATCTTTTTTCGAAACTGCCATGTAAAAGTCTAAGTATTTGTTTTCTTCTCTATAATGATGTAAAGCTATCTACAAGTAGAAGTGGCCAGAACTACAAATAATTTCAAGTATGTTATTCGCGTATTGCAGTTCTATTTTGTAGAAAACAATAAAGGACCAAGGGGTAGACGAATAACAACACTTCCAGTTACTTTAGATAACGACCTTAAACAAGTTCCAGGCGAGAAAATAACTTTAACATCACAGAAAGACCTGGATTTAATTCGAGACATTGCAGAGAATCGAGACGAATGGAGGATCTTTATCACTGAGCAGCCAAAGCTGTGCGGTCAGACGACCCTACATGCGAGCAGCTACAGTTTAGTGTAGTGTGTACTTGTGTATTCTGGTGACTCTCAGATTAGCTTGATGTAAGCGAGAAGATTAACTGTGTTAAATGTTATGACCAATTACATTAAAATTAAGGTAAACAAGAACCTTTTTTTATTGCAAAAGCAAAACAAAAAGTAAAAAAAAAACATTAAAAAGATCAATCTGTCTAAATTTTACTTTTTGACCTAGACTCCATTTTCTTAATGCACCTTGGGCTAAGCATGATACATCACTGAAACTTAGTGTATGCCATTACAGTATTTTATGAAAGTCGCATTCTTAGTCGATTCCTCTTTTTTGTTTCATACACAGTCATAGGCTGGCTGGCTTTGTACTGATTTCCTTCTCAATGCTAGAATAGAACGATTGCAGCAACTTTTCATTAAACCTGAAATATTTTTAAACCTGTGGCTTGTGATAAAGATCTTATTGAAAAAATGATTAGGAGTCTGCGCACATCATGAACCAATAATTAAATATTTTTGGCTCGCAAAGAAAAGCACACTCCAACTCTTATGTTACTGTCTTAAGGTATCAGTAACTGTGTAAATGATATTGCAAACTTGAATCTCAAAACTGTGAATTTAGGTGTTTTTCCATTTTCTTTATTCTACGTATGCACAAAATTGTAGAGATAAGTTTTCTAGTTTTATTTTATCACATGATTTCTCATATTTTTTTGATAATAGGTCGGACAAGAAAGTATTAAAATTTAATGTTGTCAAAATATGATTGACTTCAGATAGTGCTAGTTCAGAGCTATGCAAGCAAGAACAACTGGGGATTTCCCAAAGGAAAAATCAACCAAGGAGAGTCACCTGCCCAGTGTGCCATCAGAGAAGTAAGGCTACAATAAATTTATTTAAAAATGCAAGATTTACAGTTTGTTATAGATCTACTTAAAAGTGGTTTGCATTAATTTTCCTTTCCTTTTGAAACCAATGTTCTATATCTTATTTGCTAAATGCTTTCAAACAACTAGTTCTGAGCTCAACAAAACTTACTAATTTTTTTTTTGCAATCTTAAACATATTATCAATGTAGAAACAAAAGATTAGTTATCACAGTCTGAATAAACAAAACTGCCATTATCTGTCAAAAAGTTTAGTCAACTTTCATGTGAAAGGGTTTACCAAGTATTTAAATAGTATTTGCAGTGACATTAGAAAAAAAATAAGATTTTTACACTTCTGAATCTAATTATTCATTTCTAAGATTCCAGATAACCCATTAAATTTAATACCATATTATACCTTAAATTAGCTTACAAGGACATGATATGTCTAAAACATGTAACCTGTCGGTAGCAAGCATCAAGAGTGACATGTCCTCTAAGCATAAAAAAGAAATCACAGCTCAGAATGTACATGTCTCCAAAAATTTTCTGTGAGAAGATAAAGGCTGTAATGAATCCATGGGACACATATTATATTTTTAAACTCCAAACGTACACAAACCACTCACAGCTTCAAGACACTCAAAAATGCATTTAAGATATCATGCAAAAGAACTTATCATAGACATCCTCATATTTAACCAAAAAATTTAGCAAGTTTTGCCTGCCTTTTTCCTATATTTTATGTTTCTGGACTGAACCTTTTGTGCTAGGGACCATCTGTTTATGTTCCAGCTTTAAACATAAGAACAAGAGGCTAGGCTCACTAGTTTCTTAGTTGCCATCAGCTTACTTTGTTATCAATCATCTTATCTAAAAGGTTTTGGAGGAAACAGGATTTGACATCACACCACATCTCCAAGCGGATGAATACCTAGAGAGAGTCTCTAATGAGCAGACTAGTCTTCTTTATCTTGTTCCTGGCATCTCACTCGACACTATATTCCTGCCCAAGACTCGGCGTGAAATAAGAGTAAGTTTTTACCATTGAGCAAGCCAAATTGGTAATGCTTTGCCAAAGGGAGCAATGAAAATATTTTTAATTGTAACTTAAAAATCAACTTGATGGCTCCTGTTAAAAGAATGTATGTTATTCTATTATTTCATAATACAGTCGACTCCACTTAAGCCGATGCTGCATAAATCGATTTTCAATCAAGTTGATCTTTTTCCTTGGCTCCTCCACCTTTGGATAACAAAAATATAAGCACTAGCACATGTCAATTTCCATATAAGTCAATCTTAGAAAAACTCATGCTAGCAAAAAATATGACGATATTCCTTAGCTCCAGTCCTTCTAAACCACAGTAAAGCTAGACAGATTGAGTCTACACCAGACCCATTGCCATATAAAGATACAAGAGAAATCTTGGAGACAATAACCTGACCTGAGTCGCCATATAAAGATTCCTGAGAACCTTAGGAGACATTAAACAACCCTGAAAGCAGGAGACAATAAACCCCTAAAAACACACTCTTACATCAGTCTTTGTAATCGACAATGCTGCAAGGTTTAAAGGTGTGGCTATGCGTAACCCACAAGACTATGAGGATTAAATAAAGTTTCTAGACAACACGTCTCTCTTTCTGTCTGACTGGTTAAAGCTTCCTCCCCCCCCACACCTCTCTCACCATAAACAAGCTAGGCTTGGCATGCTAGGATTAGTGTTGCTGGGTGCACAGCTCAGCCATCTGGCATGTGTAGGTGTGTGTGATTCTGGAGGAATATGCAATCTCTATCACTATCACACTACAGTAAACTTAATCACAATTATAGCAAGAACAACAACAACAAAAAAAAATAACAAATACTCAGAGAAAATTATACAAATGAAGACAAACAAGGACCTTATGCTCAAATTTATTAATCAAGGGAGATAACCCAGCTATTACTTAAATCAATTTTTCACTGAAGTCAATCTTAGTAGTTATGTCCCCTGGAAATTGACTTAAGCAGTGTTGAATGTACAGTGGTGATTGTATTAAAAATTAATTTAATAACTTTTTTTTTTGTCTTCTTTATCGTTTGCTTGTTCCACGTTCTATCTCTTGAAAACCTCTGGTAACAGAGTGAACAAAATAGTCCATTTATTGAGGGATCCTACTGCATCTTGCATTTTTGACCATTAACTTTTTTTGCATGTCAACAGGATGTCCAATGGTTTCCCATACACACTCTTCCAACCTATCGCGGAGACCAAACTTTAAAAGAAGCTGTGGGACAGAATCTCAATTTATATACTGTTACACCTTTCATCAGGTAAATTATGTACATTATAATTTTTTTAGCTGATATCTTAAGAATGTTCTGCATCAATGGAGGTGATCAAACACCTAAGGTCATTTTTTTGTAAAGAATACTATGACAAGCATTTAGATTACATAAAACTGAATAGGTCGTGGACGCTAGTCAGTTCTGTGTCTGTCATCAGAGTGCTCACATACATTGCCTTTGGTCTTCCTTGTCTCCGTGTTCCGTACATAGACTCCCATAATAATAGCCTCTGGGTGCTCAGCTCAGGGTGGTGGTAGTAGTGACCTGCTAGACTAAGATTTTGTTTGTCAATTTTCATATGTACTCTTGGAAGTTTCCCGCATTGTTTGTAGTGTGAAAGCTCCAGTGGATGATCACGTCTTCCAGCAGCATTCGGGTGTATGTGCCATTAAGTAACCTCTCCATTGTGTCAGTCATAACCCAGCTTTTACAGCCATAGAGGATTGATTCCACCCATGTGACAAAGAATCTCTTCTTTAAGTCTGGACTCGTGGCAGATTTCTGCCATGAAATGATATCTTATGTATAATTGAAATCATTTTTAATCCAATTCATGTCCACTCCCTTGAGATTTGAATTAAGAATTATGTGACAATCTAGATTTTAAAAAATGTATATACGTTTTATTCGTTTATGTTGAGTGTTCGTTTACAGTTTAGATACTATTCATTTTCATAGTTTTTTTTCTTATTTAAGCATATTTCAGTCAGGCATGTGTTCTAATAGAGGTCATTAAAACTGAGTAAAGATTAATTTGCATTCTAACCTCGGATCCAACAAATTTTGCAGGAAAATATCAAAAGTATGTTGAAGCCAAGGTTTGTTAAAAGCAAGGTCTCTGTAAAGTATCCCATAACGAACCAAAGAAGAAACTTCTACTCTGTCTATCAACCTAGGAACATTTTTTTTCTTTTTGGTGCTGTGAAAGCTATCTGGCTGATAAAGTGAAAAACAGTACCAGAAAAAAGGCTAAAGAAGTCCAACCATTAGTTTCAGTTTTATTTCTAGCTTGTTGAAATGAAGGTCAGTGGGAAATAGGTCCTTTCTATACAAGGAAATTGGTAAAGGTTCAAGAAGACAAAAAATCAGGGCTGATGCATAGGTTCGTTGAGTTCAAGGTTGTTGGGTAAAGGTCCACTGATTTTTTCCTGTTTTATTCTTTCAGCACTATATAATTTGTAATTGTCAGTCCATAAAAAAGAATAATAAAAAAATAAAAATATTGTTTGATTTTTGTTTAAAATAGTTGACATTGGATGCAAATATTGTTAATTTGAATCTATTCCTATTGTTTATTAGCATTTGTAAAAGCAATTTTATCTTTTGTCATGATATTTTGAAGGCATTTGAAGGCCTGGATTCAACAACGCTCTGAAAAGGGGACCAAAGGCAAAGGTCGTCAGAAACAAAAACTAGTCCCCCAGTCCACCTACAATTCCTCACAAGAAAATCCACAGACAAGGAAGGGAAAAGGATCCAATTCGCAAAAAACTTGTTTTGTGAGGTTTGTGATGAAGAAAAGAATGTATTGTCATCCTTAGTTTATATGTATGAAAAGATACATACTGTTGATTCTCAAGAAGTTAAATTTAATGGCTTTAACTTAAGTGTCTGAAATGCTTCTTTTTTAATTTCTTTAGATTGATAAAATTAAAAAATTTTGAGTTGGATCAATAACAATATCTTCCTCCATTTTTTTTTGTATCTCATTAATGACCATTGCATGTCATGAGATAGAGATAGAATATTATAAGAAATGATTTTAGACATTGTTCCGGCATCATCTTATTTTTGTTAATTTTTACGTTATTTTTTTGATTGACTTCTCAAACAACTATAAAAAAGTCCAAAAATTGTACGAACTAAATCAGATTGAATGCCAAACGCAAAAAAAAAAATGCAATAAAATTCCCCAAATAACACTGCTCAACGTTTCGTGAAAAAGTTAACCATCCAGTCTCTGATAAATGGGACCTTAGTATGGTCACAGGGATACAAGTTTTCCGATTTTTGCATGAATTCCGATTTATTTAGCAGTTTTCTTTAACTGAAAAAGCAGAAAAACTTGAAAAAATTATGAGCTAAATGTTAAAGAAAACATCTAAAATTAAGAGTCATAGAAAATCAAACACTTCTTTTTAGTTGTACTGCTGTGTAGGCACTTGTACAGAGTTCTATCTCTTTGAATTGATCCATCAAAAGTTCTATTGTAACGGCACCTACAGAGTGTAAAATTTTCCTGCTGTTTGAGCATGAGCCGCTTGCATCCCAGAGGTCATCTTTGAATCTTGAATGCCACAGAAAGTAGTGTTAGGGGCCGTTCACAAACCATGTGGACAGTATTTGCCCATTTTCCAGACCCCCCCCTCCCCCCTGTGGACAAGAGCGTGGACAAATGGCTCTACCACTCCTCTGTTCATCCATGGTATAGACTATAGTATAAATACACATCACATGATACAGGAGAGTTCTACTTCTAGTAAGGGATGTTACAATGTGAATAAAAAACCAAAATAGTCTGGTTAAATTATGATTATCTACCATGATCAGTTGCATATAAAGAGGCAAAATCATTAAGTTATAAATAATTGAATTCTTATAGTACTGTTTTTATCCACAATAGTTTACATTTGTCCACATGGACAAATTGCTCAACCCGCCCTCTCCCCTGTGGACAGGGTGTGGACATTTTGCAAACCCCTCCCCCCCTGGCTGTCCACATGGTTTGTAAACGGCCCCTTATACATTAAATTTTATATTTTTGAAGACACTTTATTTGGCCCGATTTCTTTTATTACAAGAAAATGCAGTCAACTTTGCGTGAGTCGATTTTTCTCCTGAGTGGATGTAAATTTCCAAGAACATTCCCCTTTTTAATAGTTTTTCTGCAAAAAAAAAAACTATGAGTCGATGTCGACTCGACCATCATGACGGTCAAGTAGATCCTTATACCCCTGCCCCACTTCCCTTTGTATTCAATAAATCTTTCTGGATAAGTCGATTTTTACTTTCCTCATATAATAAGGAGCGAAGAGGTTGTTTTATGAGACTGAGAGGTAACACAAGCGTTCCATTTCACAGTACCTTTGTGCTGTATTCTTACGTTGCCCCCACTATCCCATTACACAAGTTCACAAACTTTTGGCACAGTCATAAGTCTAACAAAGGGTTGAAGTCACCCTGGCTAGGTAAAAAGTAAACCTAAATGGAATGAGATTCACGGTAAAATAAGTGTAGCGTCCTTTCGCGAGAAGTCATCCTCAGCCAAAAGTTCAGCACAGTACTTTAACAAAAGTAGGGTGATATCAAGTGTGTAGTACACGTAGTTGTGTTTCGAAAACTAGATGGCCATGGTTGAAATCGTCTTAATAGGCTAAAAAGAGCAACTGTATATATTTTAACTAGAGGTTTTTGGGAACATGATGGGTTCGACTCATTTAAATGAATTAATATTCAAGACAACCTTAGAGTTCTAAAAATCACGCCCTCAACATACTCAGTGTCCTTATTTTCTTTAACTTTCTCTATTCCAATTTGCGAAAATTTTAGGATTTGACTTCTGCTTAAGGGACATAACTCTAAAACATTTTTTGAAATCTCACTCACTATGGTCAGATATGGGCTATTTGACGGGTGAACCTGGCCTACACATGCAGTGCCAGTCTACCACATGGCCCACAAACTACAGCCCATGTTCAAACACATTACTTCCCCCACCCCCTCCTCACTTTTCTCCCCATGCTCAATAAGCCCACACCTTTTTCCATCTCCAGTCTACATTTACAATTACATTTAAGGCCTTGTCGTAGTTAGATTAGGCCTACATCTATATCTATTCTCCCCTTTCTTTTTCTGAACACACCGACACCATGTCCCATTTTCAGTTCTGTATCACTTATCAGTTTTGACAGTTTGCAGTTCACAGTCAAACTGTTACTGTTTGTCAATGCAACACCAAGTTATTGTCCAGATTTACCTCTGCACAAAATGCTTAAAAAAGTCAAATCATAATTTTCCTCTTTTATTTCACTGCAAATACCATCAGTTGAAAGTGGTTTTGCGATAGCTAGTATCAGGGGAAGTAGCCATGTAATTATTATTGTCCAACGTACTTAAACTTTTTTAATGTCGCCCATCCCCCTCCCAACTATTGATAGTTAAGTAGTCGGCTACACATGCATAATTTCTGATGTTAGTTGTTGAAGTCAAGACCTCATCCTGTTTCAAGGACAATTTCAAATTTTAAAAGATTTGGAGGATTTAAACTGATGTCAAATTAGTACAAAAAGGGATTGTTATATACATTTTCTAATACTTCCTAAACTGAAACAAATGAAGGGAGATATATGGAATACATGTTGAAGATGTTATGCTAACTTTTGAAGCTTAGAGAATATTTGGAAATAATAATTCTGTGTTGCTTTTGGCATCATCTTATTGAGGTTATTGGCTTCAAAACAAGAACAACTTTTTTTCTCGAATTACAAGAGTTCACAAATGAGTTGACAATTGATATTTCATAGAAATATAGATTTTGTGTATATTTATTTCAGGTATTCTAAGGATATAATAGAATCTGAAGACAAATCTGTGAAACAGGTAAGTATTTCACCCATACTCTATCTGTTAAGCTTTCAGGTATTAATGGATTTTTTCCATTATAATTAAAGTAGAGTAGAAACCTAATATAAAAAACGATAATGATACACCAACACAATCCCTGTTGTATCACTAAAGCTGAGAAAATAGACTGAACTGATCTGAATGGCAGTAGAGAACCTAGGCCTAAGTAAAAGAAAAATTGAAAACATGGACAGTCCTGTGTTACCACTCTTGATGCCGATAAGCAAAGGATTCTTTCACTGTGCTAAGCTTATAGTGTGTTGAGAGATAAAGATATATATATAGTCCAGGCTTTCTAAAAGGACTGGTGGATGATCTAACTATCCATAATCCTCTTGAGAGCATAGGACACCCACAAACTTTCTCCATTCACATCTGTCCTGGGCGAGCCAATTGAGCATGTTCCATGTCTTCCCTGACTCCACTCTTTCACTTTCCACTGATCTCCTCCACGTAGCCTATGGTCTCTCTTTCTTTCATCTTGTAGATTCCACTGTGAGAGCAATCAGTGGATGTTGAGATTTGCTCATTCTAAGGACATGTCCAAGCCACCTCCATCTTCTTTTCTTCGCTTCTTCTACAATTGGTCGTATGCCAGTTTTTCTAGCAAGAATAGAACAAACTCGCACAGAGCTGCAAGCTGTTTACTTTAAACGCTAGCCGTTGTTTTACTCTGATATATTATTATCCCCTCTTTGATACTATGGAAGCTTTATTGCTGATAAAATGAAAAAGATAAGGAAAAAGGTTAAGAAAAGACCAACCATCAGTTTCAATTTCACTTCTTGTTTGCTGAAAACAAGGTTAGTCTGCAATTAGATGGTTCTACACATGGAATTTTGTCAAAGAAGAGAAAAAATCGGGACTTTATTTCAGTTTGTTGAATGCAAGAGTTTGTTAAGTCCAAGGTTTTTCCATAAAGTTTTATAATGAACGCTGTCAAAAATCTTTTCAAAATCGATTAAATTGATGTATGTTTAGGAGTTCCATTCAATTGATTGTTCTATGATTGTGCACAAGATAAAAATCTGGTCAATGCAAGATCTGCCTGTTTGTTCCTCCCTGAGTGCTTTGTCTGCACTTGATTTGATTTTGTAAAGGATGACCCCTAAAACATCTTGCTGGGAACAGACAGGAGGTTAATGCCTTGCCAGTTGCTACACTGGGATAGATCTTTCTTAGGAAGCTTGATAAGGATTCCTTTTTTTCCAGGCATCTGGGACTTTCTCTTCAGTCCATACTTTGTTGAAGAGACTGACAAGGCACTTAGCGCTCATTGATGGATCTGCTTTCAACATGTCAGTTGTGATATGATCTTCACCAGGGGCACGGTTACTTTTACTTTTTGCAATGGCTTTCTCAATTTATAAACATGTGATAGGACCTTTCTTCATTTTGATTTCTTTTCCTTTTCCATCTTTGTGCAAGGGCCTTTCTGGGTCGGGTCTGTTTAAGATAGTCCTAAAATGGTTTGCCCACCTTTTACATTGGTCTTCTAGTTTGGTAATGAGCTTCCCGTGTTCATCTTTGACTGTTGAGGGTTGGCTGGAGTTTGTTCTGGTTAAATCTCTTGTGATTCTGTAGAGAGTCTGGGTATCTCCTCTGAAGGCTGCACGGCGACGAAAAAGGCCAGAATTCTGGACTTTTAGTTTTTTCTTTGATCTGCCTGGGCTGACCACGGGCATCCCCAAGGGATGCTGATTACTAGCGATAAAGATGTCAGAAGGCAATTAATACCCCCACGAGGGTCCGTGTTACGGGTTATGTTATAACTATTAAACTCAGTGTTAACCTGAGTGCACTGCAATTAATCAAGAGGCCGATTCGACCCACAACACAAGTCTTTAAAAAGAAGTAACTACAAATACGGCAGTTCCCAGTCACACATTAATTTATTAACATAATGGCCACAGAGGCTGGCAATCAATTAGTAAAGTGTAATGCACACGGGCGCAAAGCCCTTCTACAATATTACAATAAATAACCAACTCAAGTGTATAGCATAATACACAACAATACTTAATAACTCTGGTCCCCGGGCGAGTGTGCCTCTTGGCGCTGGCGGTAAAGTAATATTCAATACAACAGTAGATCCAAATCTTTGCGAAGATTCACAATCGCCTAATTGGCTCTAGAAATAAAGATTGTTATACTCAGGTAGGCTTTACCGTTCACAACGAACCTGTACCTCAATTTTAGTTTTACGGGGAAATACAACCGACCAGCCCAAGCTGATAGACACACTGCCCCTACATAAAACTTTCACTTCACCACGAAAACACGAAAACGTTCACTCACAATTGCTCAAGTCAAAATTCACGATCGAAACTTGCAGAACGGTCAACCTCATCAAAACAACTCAAACATACTACCACACCGGGAGACACACAACTCTTTCTCTCGTAACAGTCCGAATACAGGGGCAGGTAACTGAGTG
>BMAT01004695.1:34369-45849 GCA_019649035.1 Elysia marginata
CGCTGGTAACTATGCTATATTAATCACTTTTGCTGGTATGACAGCTATCTTTGTACTCGGCCAATTTTCTTTTTCTTCTTTTTTTTTCGTAAGTCCTTGATATTAATTTGTTTCTTGAATACCCTTGAAAAAGAAAAAAAAATCAATTGCAGCAGAGAAATACATAGCCTAAATATGCTTCTTTTCATTTTTTTAAAATAAATACCAAATAGTAATATTCCTGCCGCAAAAAAAACCCCAACTTGTTTTCAGTTAGGCCAATGGGTGAAGAGGCTGCGCTGGCAGAAATTTAGAGGCAAACAAATTGGTAGATGAAAGACAAAAAGAGAGTTGGATATTTAAGTTAGAACAATGCTGAAGTGAAATTTAGTTAACTAAAGTAATACATTAAATGGCTTATTAGGCGCTAGATATTGTACATATGTATACCACATTAAGATTAAAGCACATACACAAT
Source organism: Elysia marginata (assembly GCA_019649035.1). Lineage (NCBI taxonomy): Eukaryota > Metazoa > Mollusca > Gastropoda > Plakobranchidae > Elysia > Elysia marginata. The sequence continues at coordinate 34,827 of BMAT01004695.1, forward strand.
TCGAGATTATGTGCTAACTAAAAAAAACGAATAAAGGTAGTTAAACAGTTAGATATACAGACTGATTAAGACAACTAAAGTTCGATAGACGGGCGGATGGAGGAACAGAATAGTTGATAGATAAAATGATTGAGAAACACATGAAATATAAGGCAGAAAAAAATGAAAGAGCGTTTTTATATAATGCTTATCGACTAATATGCTCTAAGCCTTTAAATGGGTTCCCCGCCAGGCCATTACCAACCTAAGTACCTTCTAAACTTACAGTGGAGCAGCAAGTAAAGCACATCACTCTAGCATTCTGACAAGATCTTTCTCTGCCTATATTCAGGCACTCTTTCAACGCATGAGTGAGGCGAAGAAATGTGTGTAAATAGCATTTCCCAAGGACTAAGCGTCGACCTGCCTAAAGCAGGACTCCAATCCCTGACCTCTCGGCCCGAAAGCCGAGCCTCTACCACTAGACAACGACGCCACACCGGTGAAGACACTAGCACGTGAGTTAAAAAGTTAAAGAAGGACATAAGATTGTCCATAAACAAAATAAAGAGTTGAAGAAGGACAAATTCAGATGTGCAAGCAGACTTGTAATGTGTCTATCACAGTGGACATGTTTTTTTTTCAGGACTACCTTGAATTACCCTTTACGAAAATAAATAGTTTTGTTTCACGAGTGCAATCTTGTGATACCACTTTTTACCTCTGGCAATCAAGAGGAGACTACTCCTCCATTTCAATATTATCCATATGCATACCATTTGAAAGCTAGATTACTTAAATGAAAACCAATCTTCAACTTCATGACGTCCACTCAGATGGACACAAAGTTTCACAAATCATCAGCTTGAGTGCATGGCGTCCACTCCAGAGGACAAACTAACTCCCTTCTCAATGACGGAATATGAAAATTTTACATTATAAATGAATCATTTATGCTAAAATGAACGCACACAACAAGTTTCATCCATATTCCAACATTTCTCTGGCCTCATGCAACAAAGGGTTAAGCAACAAAGATAAACTTTTCAAAGCCAGAATGTAAACTTACATATTGATAGGCTGGAATCTCAGCCTTCTTAACGATCAGCCTGAAGTCGACACCCATGCTGCGCTTTAAGAAGGCAGGAGATCCACAGCAGAGAATCTTGCCCTGGTGGAGCAGTGCGATTCTGTCGCTCAGGATGTCTGCCTCGTCCAGGTGATGGGTGGACAGCAGGATGGTGCGGCCTGGTGAATGGATAATAAGATGTGGGATACTGTCATGGAATACTATTGAACTAAATTTGAGAAGAATCACATTAGATACCTTGCGTGTGGACGATCATAACGGATGACGTAACAACGCCTATAGGCAACGTGGGTTTTACAGCAGACGATTGGCTAACGGACCCCGTTAGCCCATCAGTGCGTCTATTTTTTAGTTGGCCATCCTGTATTTCCTTCTCTGTAGTCTTCGTCCTCCTGAGCGGGCTCATAACGCATGGTCTCTATTGGCGTTGGGACCGACAGTCAGACCGTGTCATCTACCCCTGGTCGGGCTTTTGGCACGTGACGCGTGCCACAGCAACTTTTATCCTGGACTTCGCATTTAGACCTAAGCCGTCCTTGTACAGGCCTAAAAACCCATCCTTGAGTAGATGTCACGGTTTGACCGTCGATACCGACCTTTAGAGATCTTGTCATTGATGGAGCTTCTAGGCACTTACATGATTTGTTCGATATATTGATCTGATATACACTGATACGTTCAGCTCAAGACAACATCAATATCACTGCCCGCTGCTGAGACGAAAATAATTTGGAAGCAGGCTAGCCAGCGAAGATATAACAAGACTAGCTATTGGGAAGGCTCTGTAATGGGTACATGTTAGAGAATAAGGTCATATGTTGAAAAGAATGGTTGTTTAACAAATCGGAAATACCGACTAAAAAAGCTATCCTCCCGTATGTTAAGACATACAATTTGGTTGAAAGACCTGCCCTAAGCATGGGCCTTTTTTACTTTTATTATGAAGTAAATTATCTAAAACTCAAACGTTTGGACAACACTATAGATCCACCAAGCGAAATTTGAAAATTCAAACAATGGAAGTCAAAGAAACAAAAGGCGCACGAGGAATAGCGAAGGTCGGAGGGTTAAGTCAAGGCACAACAAATAGCTTTCAATTGCCTGTGGCCTGCAAAGAATGCCTACAACGTGTTGACCGGTGTATTTGGATAGCAATGAATAAACCGTTCTAAAGCTGGTATTACAGAGCACAACAATCTATATGCGGTGTAAGTAATGGCAGTTCTATTAGCACTGATGGGTGTATGGATTACCGATAAGACCTAAGAAGGGACACAAAACAAAACCGTACCCAGCCTGTTCTGTGTGATAAGGTTCCAGATGCATTTACGTCCATGGGGGTCAACTCCACTCGTGGGCTCGTCCAAAATAATCGTCTTGGACTTTCCTACAAAGGCCAATGCCACACACAGTCTCCTCTTCATGCCATAAGAAAGCTTTTGGACAGGCATGTGCCTCACGTAAAGCAGGTCAACATCGTTCAGCAGTCTGAGAGAATACAGTTATTATTGTTAGTATGCAATGGAAAAGGGGGGTGGGATTTTCATCATTCCCATAGGCTTTTCCTTCCAATCGGGGCGCCGCGAGGTGGTGGCAACAAGATTTAAATAGTTTTCCCATTGTGCTTAATATAATACATGAGTCAAGTGCAGTTTCTGGGTTGAACACTTAAAGAAAGTTATCACCTACATCCTCTACACAGTTATGTTATGGCTTTCATACTCACGGCCTAAAAAGAAAGTTATCTCCCACACCCTTTCACATAGTTATGAATGTCATGGCTGTCATGTCCTCGCTTANNCCGTCAACCCAGATCCAGTGCGGTAATAATCAAAACTTTTCATTTATGTTAACAAGTACTTTGTTGAGAGAGCTCTTTTGATCCAACCCTAACCTCATCACGCTGCTTTCGCGCTTTACAATAACGCTTTTGTGAGCGGCATCTAGACCAAAGTTAAAACAGTTAACATGTCTATATCAGAACGTTGTTTACAAGGCATATTGTGTTGATAAAAAGAAATAGACTTTAATCCACAGTTAAAATTAATTACTTCGAAGAAGAAAAAAAAAAGCCATCACACAAAATCACAACAATGGCATACTTGATATGTAATAATGTCAAGTAACCAAGCGTATGTTTGAAATTTAAGAAAGAACGAAACAATTTTCTCACTTCTTATACTCGGCCCGACTTGCTGGAGCGTCTGGGTTCTCTCCCTTTATGCCTGTGTAGAATCTCATGTGCTGTATGACGGTCATACTGGCGATAGATTTATGGCGGAAAGATAAAAAAATGATTTATATTTGTTAGGCCTGTTTTTTTAATCCTACAGTTTTTTCTTTTCTTTTCGCTTCTTTCGGTCGTTTCATTTGTTCCTTTTAAGGCCGTGGAACCACAGTGTCCAAGGCCATTCTTTAAAAAAAAAATTAACTCTATCATTGCATAAAACATTCCTAAAGACTTTGAAACTTATCACTATAAAAGAGGTTTAAACCTGAAAACCTCAGTTTTACCTTACGTAATGAAAGCTTAATGAATAAGAAAATATATTGATGATGATACGCTACATCAAATCAAACTACTACAAATGGACTAAACGTATGCAAATTATCACTTAAAAGACATGATTCATCTAACAATGAAATCCTACAATACGATGATACGAGTCCTGTCCGCCTCGATAATTCTCTAAATTATTGCATTAGGTCGGAAAAAAAGATCCAATTTGTACCAGAACACAAAATGATAAAGAACACAAGATTTCTTTAAGAATAAATGCAACAAATGTTTTTTTTCATGACTTGCAATGCTAGCTATACATTTCCCCTGGGGAAATTAAAAAGCAAATAAGCGTTGCCAGTTTGTTTTGCAGTTGCTCATAGGATTGGTATTAATGAATGAAGGACTTTAAGGGAAGGCATTAGCAGGGTAAAGAAGTAGGCTTTAGGTGGAACTGCCCGAAATGTCTACGTTTGATGAGATTCGACCCTTCGACTTATAATAGCTTCAGCACCCAACGCATTGCCACTTAGAGAAACAGCTTATACCATGTCGCCACCGCTCTCCTGAAAAAAAAAAAGTTTGGTGGCGAATGTCCTTGCTTAGACTCTCTAAGTGACTTGCTGACCTGAACGGGAAGATCCAAATCTCACCAAAGCCAACCATTGGAATCTGAACCGCACCAATATTCAGCCATAAACAAGAAAGAAAAACAAACGATAAAACTTGAAGGTAAGCCTCATGTAAATTATAGGTCTAGAGATTAGAATAAATAGTGGAGGCAGCCACTGCGCAATTACACGGAATAAAAGACTTTGCAGTTGCTCATTGGATTGGTGGGAATTAGATCTAGTGTCCCAGCGAATATAAGGATAGAGACATCAAGCACTCACTAGTCAAAGAGAGCGTTCTGCTGAGGACAGATGCCCAGAGACTGGTTCCTAGAGCCAGGCCGCTTCCCATCCACCATCAGTTTACCGGAGGTGGGTTCCAGAACCCCGTACAGCATTTTCCTGAAACACAACAAATTGACACAACTTGTTCCTGTAGCTATTTCATATATTTGTTCGTAATAAAATAAAGATGTCGGGCATATATAGTTTAAAGTAGGATATTTTTTTTCTTCATGCAGGTGAACTTTTGAGTGCACGTTTTAAAAGAGGTTTATAGTTCAGTTTGTGTAAGTAATTATATACTGGTTTGATTTAAGAAAGTTTGTAGTAAACTATTTTTCAATTTAAAAACACTGCATGATAACGAATAAGCATTAAATCAGTACTTAAGCGACAAGAGATCAAAACTGAAATCTAGTCTTGACAATAAAATGGCCCTATATGTCTCGCATTCTGTTCAAATGAGTCTAAGTCAAAAGACATTGTTTTGAGATATAGGCATATATATAAAGTTCAGTGGGTGGTCAGAAGTCAATTTTTCTTTATTTCAGATATTCACAGTAAAACCATTTCTAAACAGTTTAACACCTGATTCGGGTTGAACTTCATGTTTTATGTGTTAGTTTTTAATTGGTATGGTTGCTAAGGCCTCTACACCTGTATAGTTGCCTAAACTTCAAATGCTATTTTCTCCCCTTTCTGAGTTTTCACAAGTCCTAAAGCTGCTGACTTCAAACGGATATAGTTTCATACAGAAACATCATAGAGGCTTTCTGTTTGTGGTACTCATTTGGAGTGGTTGCAAGACCAATTGTCAAAAAAATCGCAATACAAGCTGCAAACTTAAACCTACATCTGCCAGTAGACAAGTTTATTTTTATAAAGAACTATTCAATGACATGTCTGACTTTTTCAGCAAGACTCATTAAAGAAAAGCATACATTGACCCTTTACGGGTAAAGACCTTTGCCCACAAAGCATTAGAAGAGAATCAGAGGCAAAGCAAAACATACAGTGTGGTGGTCTTGGCAGCACCGTTATGTCCCAAAAGGGAAGTAATCTGGTTCTCATAGAAGTTCAGAGAGAGGTTGTCCACGGCGTTTCTCTTGCTACCACTATATCTCTTGGTGAGGTTCTCTAAGGCTATGCCTATACTGAGACCTGAAGGCGGGGGCTCAAACAGGGGACCTGGTCACATGAAAACAAGAGAGCTAGGTTCATTTAGCAATCTTAGAGAGGGCGAGAGAGAGAGAGAGAGAGAGAGAGAGAGAGAGAGAACGAATAAGAGATAGAGAAAGAGATACTAAGAGAAGACAATGTCCAAAAAAAAAGATTTTGGCCCAAGAGAGAAAGAGATAAAAAGAAAGGAGAAAAGCAAAACATAAAAAACTCAATGGTGATAGGTAATAACACTTTTAAATAATTCTAAAAAATGTCACACCACACAACTAAAGAAAGGATTTTCTACATTTTTTTTGTGAAATACCATTCATGTGGTGTACGTGATAAGGTTATATTTTCAGAGCTTACAAGTGTCCCTTATTTTTTTCACGATATCAAAATGCTCTTCGCAAGTACATTTGGTCTTCATTTAAACTTTAAGACTTGCCCTGAAATGCTTAATTATACAGGGGAGGTTTTTTTTTGTTTAAATTTTAACAAATCTGGCTTAACTTTCGACATAAGTAATACCAAAGTAATACATGTATTGCTTGCACATGATGGACACATGTACTGCCTAAATAAAGTGGTTCGTGCACATAACCTTCATTATACATTTGTAAAGACATCATAGCCAGACCTATATCTATCTATGTATTACCTGTGTTGGGCTCTTCTTTTGGTTTGAAAGATCCTGGTAAGAAGCTCTTAAAACAACCGCACCAGTAGGATGGAAGCATGGGGAAATACCAAGGCTGAGACAGACCATACTTTCCTGGGTACGGGTAGGGAAGGGGAAGGAGGGATCCAACACGAAAATATTTAATTTTGTTGGAAATTTCATATCAAACCAAATATTTTTTATAGAGTATACCCGACACGGAAAAAAGCAGAACTAAAGGCGGCCCTACACGATCAATTATATTGCGAAATAATTTTGTTTGATCGTGTAGGGTCTGCTTAAAGCAGGAGGCATAACTGATAAACTACACAGCAACATGTATGACGCTTTTAACCTGCCGTATGAGTGTGAGGCGAGCGCCAAGTGGGACCTGATAACCTCAGTGAAGGCCCCAACATCATGTAACTATTTACGCTGAGGCTTATGTGGGTGATACAAACAGTGAACTGAAAGACATACCAAATATCTCATTAATTAATTCTTGATTGTTTATTCACAGGGCTTGATTTGAAAGAAATCCTGTCAGGCGAAATGATCATGGTCAGCACTTAAAGATAAAAGGAAGAGAGAGAGAGAGAGAGAGAGAGAGAGAGAGAGAAGGGAGGGGNNCCACCAATCCACCTCTTGAAAGTTTGTAGATCTGGATTGCCCTTAAAAGACATACCAAATATCTCATTAATTAATTCTTGCATTATACAGCTCGATTGTTTATTCACAGGGCTTGATTTGAAAGAAACCCTGTCAGGCGAAATGGTCATGGTCAGCACTTCAAGATAAAACGAAGAGAGAGAGATAGAGAGAAGGGAGGGGGTGATAGAGAAAGAAAGCGATAGAGAGAGAAAAAGAGTGAGATACAGAGAGAGCATTAGATAGATAGAGAGAGGGAGAGAGAGGGAGAGAGAAAGAGGGAGAACGCGATAGATACATGTTATATACAATCGGAGAAAAGACTTGAGTAGGTAATCTTTTTGCACATTAACAAAAATAGAGAAAAACAAATTGAAACAGATGGCTTAAAAATATCAAAATTATAAAACCCATCACAAAAGTAAAACAAAGAGAGGACAAAACCAAACACCTACCTGGTTTAACGTTGCGGACATACCAGCCGATGAGGAAGTAGATGCCGCTGTCCACGGCCATCATGATGAAAGCCCAGTGTATGCTGAAGTCCCGCGTCACTTGCTGTTTGAGATTGCTCCACTGCATCCCCACACCGGATTCCTCCAGGTAGGCAAGGGTCAGGGTGCCGAAACTGAACGCGGCCGTTGAAGAGAGGCACTAGGGAAACGAAATGGTTGGTTGGTTGATTGATTGGTTGAGTGTTGTTTGATACAGCACGGCTGGGCAAGACAATAAAATCTAAAACGTATGAGATGGCGCCTTCCGTAGGCGAGGCACGTGATATATCCATCAATTCAACCTATAGAAAAATTTTTTCAATCCATACTTTTGGTGTCACAGACATTAGCAATAATAATGGTGCAGTTTGAGCGAAATAGTAAAATACTATAATGTACTCCTGGCGCGAGATTAAACAGTATGATTATTTGTCATGTTTACTCAAAATTGGTTTGATTTTCAACTGTCATTCTAGCCAGAGTACCTTCTAAAACCATTTCCAAGGCTGGGAGAGGGAGGAGAGGGCACATTGCCTGCATTATTTTTATAAAGCACTGAGTAACGTAATATTTTAATCTGTTTAATTCGGTCATGATAAAGTGGTGCTACAAAAGTTACCACAGATTTAACTTAAGCGAAACCAAGACATTCAGAGTATGATTTAATATTATGACACAGACACACACACACAAACACTTTACACTGAAGCGCAAAAGTTAAACCGCCCAAATAACACTTCCACTACAAGTTAGCATAATTAAATTTCAACTGTTCGAGAAACTTATTTAGCCACACTCCTCAAAGTTGTCAGCATTTTCAAAACTCTTTGAACTCACAACGAAACCATAATTATTATCCCAGAACTATTATAATGGTATTCATATAGATCGCGGAGTTGAGGATGACTCATACAACATTACTCACAGCGGCGCGTTTTTCCCAGAAGCTCATGTTGACTTCTAAACCAACGAGCACGATGTAAGGCATGTAGGAAATCAGATAAATCATCAACACAAACAGAATAGCCATTGTCGCGCGCGTGAAGAAGGAAGACACCATGTACCTGAAAAAGTGACAATTTGATAAAATTATAATAATTGTGACAAAAGAGTGACAGAGGAAAATTGACTTCTTTTCAATTCTATGAAATGGTGGGATGATGATGTAAAAAAGAACTAAAGATATATTTACGGAAAAACAAAGCTTATAGATAGTTTTCGAAAAAAGCGTTATTTATTATAACCAGTCTTCATGCTATGAAAGAGTTTGATTTATTACAAAATTGCATGACCGTGATAATCTGACAAAATGCGGCACAATGTGTCAATCGCAACAATCGCAGGCAAAGAAACTGTTTAAAGCAACTCCTTGCGCTTGCTTACACTAGATTTGTGCCTATTTGTGCCGATGGGGTATGCCAATACAATAGGCAGCGGGGACAAAAAAATAATCATAATAGGACAATGTTTATCTATTTTTCCAATGCTGCCTTAGGCCTGTACAAGACAGAATACGATCAGAACTAATAAATGTCGTAACTCCTGTGTCTCTATTCAATATCTGTTTAAAATAGTTCTCTGTATTCTTGAATAACTGCGTTACTAGAAACTCTGCCTGGTAGATCAAAACATATCGATAACGACTACTTAATAACAGCTTCATTCTAAAACCTACTCTCATATCAAAATGAAGGCATCGATATCGATATATTTCGATTGACCCGACAAAGTCTCTAAGGACCGCAGTTGTTCATTGCTAAGCACCGAAGCTCCTGGGCGACTCACAGCATCATGATGGAGCTGAAGCAGAACTCGAGCAGGTAGAGGAACAGCAGAAACATGTTACTGTAGCTGAAGATGTCGGTGTAGACGAGCATGGCGGCCATCACCAGGCACACCACAGTCATCACGGCCATGGTACTTACTAGCCAAACCAGGAAATTCAGACCTGGGGCCATGCCGATCACACCGAGGGTCTGTGCCGGGAAAAAAAGAGGTGTAGAATTAATATTGTTTTCAAACGAAGAAACAGTATTAATTATAGCTTTGTTGATGGTAGTATGAGCAGAAGGAGTGATGGTATTAATTTCAACAACAACAATGGGCAAACCATCTACAAAAATAATTTTAACTACGGTACTAGTAATAGCTGCAGCATCTGTACTGTAGCGGTATTGAGAGTTGGAGTAAAAGAAAGTTGTATCGATATAAACATCAGCATTTATCGATTATACGATTACCGTACTTAGTTTACAATAAATTTAACATGCCAATATGCCAGCGTATCATATATGATATGCAGAAACAAGACCCTTGTGACAAGCGATGTCATTACTTTTAGGATATTAGCCTTAATGTCCAGCGTGTCAATCATATATGATACACATTCCAGAACAAAAAACTTGTCAACTTATTAAACTCTCAAACACTTATGCAATCCATTGCCTGTACTCAGTTCACTGTACTATGCATATAATTTTAATCTAAAAACAAATATGATTGGGCAGTACAGGGTTAACATGACTTACAACTAATGCACAGCAACAAAATATCGCATGGAGCTTTTCAACAGGGTCTGTGAATTTTTTTATTATAAAGTAATTTGGCAGCCGGATGCTCTTGTTCCGATGCCTTAATAATCTTACAAAAAAAGAGACATGTAATGCCTTTTACTAGAACCTCCACCCCTCCACCCACCTACTCATGCCAAAAGCAAGACTTGGCCTGTCCTTAAACCTTTACAAAACGTGGCCCGTATAACATGAGGGTACATGCAATGCAAACTCAGTGGTGGTCAGAGGATAAAACTAGTTTTCCCTTAGGTTTTCGGCTTCCTCACGTGATTCAGATCATAATGATTTACTCTGTTACGAAGATTTTTTTTCTAATATTCTTGGTAAGGATGTAGAAAGGGTTACAGAAAAAGCAATATTGTAAATGATTTGGACACCATCATCCTCTCCCAAAAAAAAACCCATTCCTTGTAAATTTTGAGTGAAGCAAGTCAAATGAGACCTTGGGGCGGGTTACAGTGTTCATAGTTTGTTTATAGGAGGTGAAGCTAAAAAGTGTCTTGAATTTAAAGGTGTCTTTGGTACCTTTTGAGAAAATTTTCAGCGGAGGTTTCCACCATACAATTCTCAATATTAATTTTAATTTAGTTTCAGTCTTGGGGTTTGAGTCAAACAAATTTTGTATTATAGGACTAACACTATAAACTTGTAAATGGTTTTTTTAAAACATTAAATTCATATTTTTTTTCGATAAGGTAGGTTTTCCGTACCGCTTCCTGGCCGTTCTCTCTGTCATAAACAAAGTTATGTGTGGCCACGCCCAAGGATGCTAGAAACACAAACGTCATCATTACGGGGACCAGGTAGGCACCCAACAAAAACACGAAGCTGTGGATTGATCGATATTGGTATGTTAATTAACTTAAAGAAAATCGCAGCCTGATAAAAAAATATATATATATTCCGATTCTGTACATTGATACATGTTGTTGCGGCGAAAGCAGCCAATGGCTTGAAATGTTGAAGCAAAAGAGCTTTGAACAAAGTAAAGTTATGCAATTATGTTAGAGCTATTTTATCGTGT
>BMAT01004696.1:69691-81721 GCA_019649035.1 Elysia marginata
CTGCTGATGATGATGATGATCATAATAATAATGATAATAATAATAATAATAATAATAATAAAAATGATAATAAAAGTTTTAATAATTATCCGTTCAACCCCAAAATACATTATGGTTCCAGGCGCAGTAGGTCACAACAGTACAACATAACATGATATACACATGTACAAAGCACTTATCAACATGTTTGTCAATTAAAACAGCACACTTTACAATTATGATTACGGTATCTAAAGAGGGAGAGATTAGATTTTTAAATAACATTTCATGAGATTCGTTTTAGACCTGTTTTGAGCTCATGTTCAGACGACACAGTCTAAGACATAAGGGAAAAAATAATATTCCAAATGGGCAGCATGTGGCTTAAAGACCTATAAGCGTATTTTCTCAAAGCTTTTGCTAGGTCTTCTAAGCAAGAAATTATTCTCGGATCGAAGAGAACGAGAAAGCACGAAATTTGGATCAAACTGCGATAGTACGAAGTTGAAGATTTTTTTTCCAGGACTACTCTAAACATTTTTCTGACACATCTCCCTGTAAACCGGGCACCCAGCAGTATACTATAAAACTATCGGTCATCTCATCTAAGCTACCTTTAATCTAACGTAGACTCTCGCACTGCATATCTTTGGGAGGCACACTAAAAGGGCTCCATCTTCATTTTCATCTCGATTAGAGATAGATCTACTATTAGGTTCTATCTACCACTATCCTACTGAGTATCAACAATTCAGGATACAATTTGTCTCCATTCGTTAGAAAATTGTAAATGAAGAAGGTTCTACCTTGATCATCCAATCAAAACTGACAACCCATGACCCAGGAGCCAATCGAAATCGGCTTAGTACATGTACAAGGGCTAGGTCCGTTCGCCGCCATGCCGCGTTCTTTCTACACTTACCATTTTTCACCACTTTTGAGACAAATGCCTTTGAAGTTAAATAATTAAGTTTTGAATAAGACTTAGTGGTAGCGTCAAATTTTTATTCCATGTTATGGGCAAGGTCATTATAAGAGTATTGGATTGATAGCTAACCACAAAGCATGTTGACGGCACATTTGTTTGATGAAAACGAATGTTGCATGTTTAATATAAGAGCATAAGCCTACTCCTTGAATTGACAGTTTTTTGGAGACAAGGAATAATTTAATTTTTGAAAATGCAAGCTCAATAGAGAATTACGATTCCATAAGATTAATATGGCTGTGAGACAAGGTTGTTTGTGACTTTTTCTTAGCTCTAAAATTAAAGGTTAAAATAAAAACTCCTGAGCTTATGAATTCCAATTAAAAACAACTAAAAATATTGAAACAAAACTAATTAAGGCTGTGAAAACTAAAACAATGTAATAACTTGATTCAGAAAACAAGAAGAACATCTAGACAACCTGTCAAAAGTAGTTTAGGCCTATACCTTACCACCGAATCAGCCCGAGACCTAATTATGCTTTCTATTGGCACTTATCAATTAAAAAGTAGCAACGGGCACGGGAAGGCCTACATTACAAATAAAAATTTGTATTGACCAACTATGGTATAAAAGTTCCTTAAAGAGAGATGTGGAAAAAACGAAGAAAAAAATTTTTCATCTCCAATAGTTTCCATGATATATAGGAACATAAACTTTGTAGTCTTCGGTCCGGAGTTTTCCATATGAGATACGCGTCATGTGAAACTAGTCAAGAGTCTTCCGCATTCCTTCTTGCACAATGCGCACCCCTTTGTATGACTCGATCGGAAAAAAATATTGCGCGGCTTAATTAGGACGCTCTTAGAGCACTTTGTATACACAATTCCGAACCTCGAGAAAGATTTGGGTCAGAACCATTTTCATCCAAAAGTGTTCTAACTATTACAATTAAAAGCGACACATGTAGTTTCAGAAGACAGTCCACAAGGGTACAAAATCTTTTTGGATGAATTCGTTTCAATGGATTTATTGGAAAGAAAACATATCTAATCATCGGAACATTTATGAACCTAAGACCTCAACATCTTACACATTGTATATACACAAATCTCCAAAATAACTCTATTTTAAATTGAAAAAAAAACACGAATTCTGTATCGTGTCAATACATAATATGTGAATCATTTGAGGTAACAAAAAGAAATTTATAACATGTAAAATTTTGTCAGGATTAAAATAAGGTTGTGACAATATCAGCGAAAAGCTTTCTAAGAATACAAAATGAATGTTTCGAAAAAAATATGACATTTTTTTGTCTCTCCTTTTTTTGTATTTCAATTCAGAAAGCAGAGAATTCCAAGAGCATGCAACTTTAGCCAGCTGAAATTTGAAAATGAGGGCACACGTCTTGTTCCAGTACGTTTGTTTACAAGTCTGGTGGACTCTTACTTCTCTCCACTTTCAATCGACCGTTGCAGGTACTTTTGTTTCCTTTTTTCTTTTTTTGAAAATATTCTAAAAAATGAGAAATACGCTCATATATTGTAGCTCGCTATCACTTAAACAGATGTCATATGCCTGTGACTTGCGACCAAAGTGAATGAGTCGGATGTCGTAAATTTCACCTTTAGAGGCGTTAATGTTTTGAACGAGACATTTTTTTTTTAACTTTCAAATATCATCGATTTTATTCAATATTCAATATTTTGTGGGAAGACGTTAACATTTTTGTTGATTTAAAATACAGAGAAAGTTAAGATAAAGTAGACCTTCAAGTGGGATTTTCGTCAACAAAAAAAAACAAAAAACAAAAAAAAAAAAAAAATTCTGACTTCCGACTAGTTCGCCTTGAACGCGAGACATTTTGTAAGTTGTATCCCCACAGAATGATGATGCGTTTGTTTAACTAAAAAATTGAAAGCAAATTAAAAATAAAGCATATATCTAAACGAAATTGACAATATTGCCTTTTTTAAACAAGAAAGCATTGTCATGAATTTTAAGAGGAAAACCAATTTTTTATAATTATTCTTTTTTTTAAGTAAATCATAACTAGCGATTAAACCAAAGACTTAATTTTAATACATACACCATCCTCAAGACCAACGCCGCTCCCTTGGCTTTCTCTAAAAAAGACGGCAAGGAAAATCAAGCGGTCTGTTGTCAATGATAAATTGTTAAGTAATGAGATGTCCGATGACCACGTCAAATGTCTAGTTTAGCAGGTCTCAGCACTTCGTCAATCAAAAGAAAGTCTCCTCCCAAATTTTATTGCATTTACATGGATTGATGGACTGTATTATATTTGGAATCGGCAATGGCCTTATTGAAGGGCTTTGATAAAGTGATGGCTGTATGAATAGGTTTCTAATAGACCTACAAATTAGTGTAAAAAGCTTTTAGCATGTGTCGAGTTTGTGACACTGTATTGAAACGTTCTGTAACAGGATCAAAGAAAAAAGAAATTAGATCTAACATGGCAAAATAAAATTAAATACTTGTATTTCGTCTTAACCTTTAACAGATTTTTATTGATTATTAAGCGGCCGTGATGCTAGTAGAGAAGATTATAGGATTATATTTCTATTTATATTTGAACATATTAACAGCATCCATGTTCGTTAAGAAATCTGCAATAATACTTATAGTGTACCTTCGATGCCTACAAATAAAGAGTAGTAGCAACAAAAAACAAAACAAACGAAGCGAATGAAGCAAAGCAAAAATCCTGCAATTTTAAAGACGTTGCTTGGCATTCATGGTTTCCATCTGAGCTCTACAAAAACGGCACAATAGTAACTTTCGAACTTTGGAAAAGTAACGAAACACTCATTGATGTCTATTCTCAATGTGCTTTCAAACTTTGAAAAACTAACTAAACATTTATTAATATCAATTCTGGAATATGAACTTTGGAAGCTTAGCAAAGTACCTAAACACTCATTTCAACCACTGTTCTATGCACTCCGTCATGCAGGTCATAACCTGAGCACGCACCATTGTCATGCTGATTACTACAACATCCCTTACTGTCGGGATCACCCAGATGGTTATGGCTGTGTTTGTGGACCTGGATTTTACTGGAATACTCATAAGTGCATCTGTACATAAATCGTTTTTTCTTTCTTTCTTTTTTTACACATGTTAAACATTTCCTTTAAACTTCGCCTTACCATCGACTAGACATAATTATCTCTTTTTAATTACATGTAATATGAATTTACACTACTTTCTACAAACGTTATTTCGATCAAGAATAATGCTCATTTTTTCTCTAAAGTTCACAAAAAGAAGTGCTTCATAGAAATTAATTTTCTTGGCAATTCTATGTTGATTTAAAAGTAGGACAGTTTTCAATGAAAGCAGTGAGTACACATTAACTGCTCGGCTCGGATTTATCACAATACAAATGTAAATACATTTCTTTTGAAACAAAATATGTTCTCTCACTCAAACATAAACCATGATGTCTCAAGAGATGGGTGTGGCACTGTGAAGTCTTTTCTGAAATTTTCGGACTTATATCGTACCAAGTTGGAGTCTTGCCTTATTTTTCTGATGAATCCGTACAATATAGAACCTTGGTTTGCTTTGGAGCCTTGGGGAACTCAAAGTTTCGAAATGGGCTTCATAGACTCAGCTATCATTGTACCAGTAAATCTGTCAACGAATTTGTCGATTAAACAAATCATCGATCGACTAGATACTCATGTAAGCAACCAATCCATTTCACTCCTCAATTTCAGCCGATGATTGAGTCAGCGAATCAGTAGTTATAACAAGAACAACCAAACCAAACTAGTAATGATCAAACGCTTGCTGTAACACTTGCACTGCTAGTGGTCAATGAATCTCACAATTAAATAGACATAACTTCCTCCATCTAAGTCCCACCACAATTTATTTTCTCCTTAAGTTTTGTCAGCCTTAGCTTGCTTGCCCTCTGGAAAATAATTTTATGAGCATTATGAACTTTTTCTATCAACTTTCTACATTTATAGCCTGCTTTTTCTTCTCGTTCTCCTGTTCCTACTAGCCATGGCGATAGACTCCAGGTTTGAGTTCAAGGCCACGGGACCTATCCGGTACACGCTACTCCTGGACAAAACCTTCCCCATGCTATCAGCATTCACCATCGCATTCTGGATCAACGTGAGCAATTCATCGCACCCAGGCACTATCCTCTCTTATAAGTACAACAAGCACACCAACATTCTGCGCATGATGAGCGGACCTACCCTCAAATTCGTCATTAATGGGTTGGGCAACAAGACGGATTTTAAGGTGCAGCCCAACCAGTGGCACCACATGGCTCTCACCTGGACTGGGTCTTCCCTAATTGATGGTTAGTTGAGAGCGCTTAATAGTACCCAGAAGACAAGACCATCCGTCGTGCTATGGGCAATATTTAATTCGCCTTCCCGCTAGAAAAATGCCATATTTCATTTTTTAAATGGTTTCAAAATAATCGACCGCAGGACCTAAATAACATCCCTTTTACTGAGATATGCTATTTCCATTTTTGTAATTGTCGGACGTGGCTTATTGCACTTTAATTGTGTTTCTAACGTCAGATGTGTCATAAGGTTACAAGCAGAATGATGTGCAAATAGCCGTTACCACCTTGCTTTTTTCTATTTTCAATTATTGATCGTTAATGTGTCTATTTTGTTTCGTGGATTTTTCCATATATATCTCAGTTTGTCTCTAAGCCCCTTCTTGTACTGTGCACTCGTGAAAGGCTCATAGTTTTTATGTTCTCAGTTTCATTACTTCACAGCGTTGGGCATGGACATGTCTTTTTTTCTTCTTAACTTTTGCATTCGTAATAGACCCCCCAAAAATCTTCAGGAGCATCTTATTCCTGCAGCTATCTTCTTTGAAACTTTACAGTAGACTCCATGTCCAACACAACCGACGAAAAACCCATTTCCTTATCCAGAGTCGCATACTTCTTAGGAAGTGCCTCTTGAGCACGGCATTTCATTCCTATCTTGTCTTAATGATGGTGTAGATTTCTATGCTTTTTGCTCGTTCATTCGTTTTCTGCATTAGATAGACTACAAAACCTACCCTTCCTCTGTTTCTTCAGATGCACGTCAAATGTACCCAAAGAATAAAAACATTTATTTTTCCGACGGTATGCAATCGAGGCTGTTCCCATTGCAAAAGTATAGCATTTCGCTATCAAAATGGCGGAGATCCCGGAAGTTTGATTAAAACTATTGTGCGCTAAGGATCAATTTGGATCTACGTAAAGTAGGGTAACATTGATTCCTTGCACAAAAGATTTGAAATCTAACTTCCGGAAGCGTTCGCCATTTTAAAAGCGATACGCTATATTTACGCAATGTGCACGACCCCAATAGCTGTCAATAGATCTTTGGTTCAGCAAGAACTACAGCATGTTTTCAGTATTTTCTTTCCAGCGTATCGTACTTTGAAATGACGCTTTTAAAGATAAGTTCCGAAAACCACAAAGTCGAAAACATATTGACATCCCCTTGAGGTCGTTTCACATGACACGTAACCCGTTCTGAAGACTGCAGCCCGTCTCTGGGCCGATAAGGGTGTGATCAGTTTGTTATGTGCTGTAATGGTTGTAGGTCACGTATAATATAATATGTTTTGTTTCAACTCAGAGCCGATACGGAGTCTTCCTTACGGGAAATCTACATCCCTACAGACAGAAGGAGTAATGAAAACGCCGTGATCAACAAAACGAAACAAAACGAAACGAACTTTACTCTGTGTCCCTAGCTCCAACAACAATGTTGGAAATCCCCATTATGTCTTTCAAAACCCAAAGTTAAAAGCTGCAGAAAAAGGCAAAGCTTCAAATCATCGTGGGACTCGCTGTTTTCTCATGAAGCATGAACAGAAAAAGAGTTGTTCAATCATGGACAATATTTTTTTGCAAGATGCGCGTGACTTTCATATCTTGTCCCGGTAGATACTCTAGAAAACAGGTTTTTTTATATAATTATGATATCTCTCTCTTTCTCTCGCTCTCCTCAATCACTTCCTCTTTTCGTAAACCCTATCCCTCACATAAGGACTTGAAAATCTTTCTGACATCTTTTAGTCTCATCTGGCGTACCTTTTAAGCGACCTGATTTTATTTACGTTTTCATCTCTTTTAAACATTATCCCCATCTGATCATTGTAAGATAGCATCAAATGTTATCATTCAATTAGTTTCCAAAATTATGGTAAAAATGCCTTGCTTCATTTTCATTCAATTCATAATCGATCTGAGCCAGTTACTGCCCACTTTCAACTTCGCAGAAAAAAACTGGCACCTGTACGTAAATGGTACCCGCATCCGCTCCGGTCAGCTGGCCTACAAGTATATTATCCCAATGGGCGGTCAGTTTGTTTTGGGGCAGAGTTGGGGTCGGAATGGCGTCACTTTCGACAAAGACTACCCTCTGGATGGCGACCTTGTACATCTGAATGTCTGGGACTTTGCTATGAGCCCAGAAGCGGTAATGAAAATTGATAAGGAGAGTGAGAGGCAGACAGAGAGAGAGAGAGAGAGAGAGAGAGAGAGAGAGAGAGAGAGACTGAAAAAATTATTTGGAAGATCTATTAGGATAGAAGATTGAAATAAAGCGACAGAGAGATAGAGAGAAAGGAAAAGAGAAAATGGAACAAAGATAGAGAAAGGGAAATAGGGAGAAAGGCAACATACAGAATATAGGTTATCCTAATCGGACGTGCGTGAGCATTTCAGTACCGCATCCCAAGCCCCTAACCCCCAAACCATTTTCTTTAAGTACCACAAGCGCCAGCATTATGAATTTATAGAACTCTAGTTTTTTTTTTATGTTCTGACCTTGTTTGCAGGTGCGCTACGTGAGCTCATCCTGTACCTTCATGTACTGTGGGAACGCCGTGCAGTGGGTGGAGTTCCGGTCAGGCACGCGAGGCGCCATGAGAATGCGCTGGCCTTCGGGGTTGCTTTGTGAGTTATTAGAGACCTTTCTCACTGACGACGATATTGTACGATGTAATCAGCCGTGGACAAACGAAATGCAGTATCTCTCATATGGTTTACACTGCAGATACTGCTTTTCGTTTGTCCCAGACAGTAATAACACCCGTAGGTAGCGTGGGTTTTGCAGGAGACAATTGGCTGACGGGCCCCGTTAGCCCACCAGCCGTCCTGGATTTCTTTATCTATGGGCTTCGCCCTCCTCAGCGGGACCATAAAACATGGTCTCTATTATCTTTTGATATGACACTTTGCCTTATAAACAGGTAGGTGTGAGATAGCAAATATTTAAATTTATTTCTTCCTCCTTATACAAAACGATACGATCCCCATATCGTTATCAACAGGAGGAAGAACATAAAAGATTATAGGTGCTTTTTGTATCGTTAAACGTACACAATATGTATTCCTAAAAATGCTAAGAAAAGTCGACCTAATATTCTTATTTTTTTCTACCGCAAAGTTATGTGTTATTAACATTTGTGTGGCAAGCATTATCATCAAATCTTTTTCTTACCATCTTTTTGTCTTTAGCTGGACCGTGTTTCTCACCAAAGAAGTCTGCAATGTCATGTGATAAATTCTGCAGCGAGTATAAAGGTAGAAATCTATTTTATCTACTTTAAGCGTTGCCTTGTCCGCCTTTCTCCCATTTTTAAATTGACAGATTTTCTGTTTCAATTACAACTAAGTATTTAACTTCTGTGGTCGACAAGATTATCACCTAATATATAACGTCAATATATATATTATAATCTCCATAAGTGAAACCATACCTTACATTTGACCTCTAAAATGTTCCTACCATCGTTATTATTATCTCGCTTTTAGCTTTTCGCCTGCCTATCTGTCAAACACTAATATATTTCTACCTTTATCTATTTCTTTCCAGCTTTCTTGTCTTTCCTTCTGTCTGTCGTGCAAGATTAAATAGCGGTATTCCCCCCAAATCGGAAACGTATGTAACCTTAAATGAAATTTTCCTCAGGTGCGCAATGCAACGAAGAGGTCAAAGAAAATATACTGTGGTCAAGACAGAAGGCGGATCAAAATATCAGTATCGTGTGTCCAGCTTACACAGACAATGAGGATAACACGACCGTCATCCGTGAGTAATACTAAAAGCAATTGCTTTGAAGTTTCAAAAGAGAAAAACAGAGAAAATACAGCATTGCATGGGTCTGTTTCAGGACTAACCTCTTTTGTGTGTAAAATTCAAAAGGTGGGATCGCCAGCGAACTCTTCTGTGGGCGAGGTAGTTACTTTGAATAACTCTAATGCGGAATTTAAGTCTAAAAACTCTCCATTGCCCCGGGGAATTATTCTTAGATAAAGTTCACGGAACGGCCCCACATCTTCAATTTTTGTCAACGTAAAAGCTTGTGTTAATGATATTTGTGCTACCCTGACACATAAGGTTGAATGAATTTGAAATATTAATCTTATCTATTGATTTAAAAAACACGCGAATGGGGTATAATAAATGCTTTCCGCCTTCAATATCATTATCTTCACATCGATTTCGAAACAAGTTTTTAAATAATTTGAAGACATAAATTAGGTTGAATAAAATATAGTAAGATGCAACCATCCAACCTCCCCAATACAGATTTTTTTCATTGTGACTTAATCTAAATCGCAGATTATGCGCAAAGATCGTGCAAGGCAAATGACAGCGATGGGGTGTGGCAGGAGCCGTACATTGACGATTGCGTCTCTGATGAGTTACTTCAACTTAAGGAGGAGGTGAGAAATTAGGTTCTTTTGCCAAAATAGACACCATGTGACCTAGTACATTGCTTCGTTGGTGCCCATGTAAACAATATAGAAGACAAGGCATTCCGCTCTCTTTCTGTGGCTATTTTATCGTTTTCAGCCCTGATGATTTACGAACCAGAGAATTATAGCTTAAAATATTATTAAGAGGTACTTGAATGCAACCATACGTTGAAGTTATTGCATGCTTTATATTTTTTGCTCGCTGCGAAAATAATAAGAAAGAAAAACCAAACAAACGGGGACGTGTGGTAACAAAACCATCACGTGTTTATTAATTGTTTGTCATACCTCTTTTGTTTAAAATTTTATCTTTTTTTCTTTTTTTAATGAAAGTAGGCTGTATAGATTGATCGCACAACTGGTAGTTAAGATCTTTTCTCCGCTTTCATAAGAGCATGAGGAAAATAATCATATATAGAATGTTATATGACCTTTCGGTAACACCATGAAATAAAGGTTGCCTTTTATGCTCACAAAGACATGACACAGAACAGACATTTTAACCTACCCAACTTCGGAAATTTCCGCAAACATGCCAAATTTGGACGCGTGTTGTCAAATCGGCTACCTGTATCACCCTCTCGGTTTCTTCCTTCATGGTGTATGGCTAGTTCAAGCAGCTGAAGAGCGGGGCTATCAACGAGATTGATGTCCTCAAGCTGACCGACCGCCTCCTGAACCATACCGAGAGGTTTGTGTACCGGAACCCGATAGACATCGCCACGGTCATAGACCTGATGGAGATCCTTGTCAAGACTCAAGTAAGAGGGCACATGGCCGATAAGATAGAGAGAATGGGGAAGAAGAATGCACAGTTCTAGAACGAGAGTGATAGAGAGAAAGAGAAAGAGAGAGAGAGAGAGAGAGAGAGAGAGAGAGAGAGAGAGAGATAGTATTAATGAGTGCGCAAGACACACAGGCATACTGTCAGACTGACAGATAGATAAATAGATGGATAGATATATAGATGGACTAATCAATGTATGGGCAGAAAGACAGGCAGACAGGTAGATAGATAGATGAATAGATAGTTAGATAGATAGACAGATATAGATAGATAAAACAGAAGAAAACATACTAATAGTTATCGTTTCAGAAACATTAATACGATATCCCCATCGACGAAGTTAACTGCAAATTTACTGACTTTTAATTAAAGAAATTTACAATTAGTTAAAAAAAAATACTTTTGACAGGTTATCATTGCCATATAAAAAACAAAAGACTTCAAATTTTATAACAAAAAAGAAATTGAAAAATGGTATCACTACAACTTAAAAACTTTTTTATCCAAATTTTGTGGATTACTATAATATCTAATTTTGGGCTTTTTATTCAATTGGCAGAAATTTAATGATACCACTGAAGCGTGAATAAAAAACGACTTCTAAATTTATGCCAAAAAAATATTTGCCTGACTGCAAACTCATTGGGGGTCCTCTTGACTTAGGCTTAAATATGCTATTACGACCCGATACACTAGAATGCCTGCAGAAAATTCAGCCGTTTATCTTTATCTTGATTTTGAGGTGCTCTTGTAAAAAAAAGAGCCATGGTTATGATTGTACGCATTTTTCTATACTAATACAAATTCGGCTCTCTGTGACTACCTCCAGGGAATTGCCCCCAGAACTGTGATTTGGGCAGATGGAGATAACACTTACGCCACTGCAAATGAGGTTTATCCTACTTTCCAGCAAACCAAGACATTTTGTGAGGTAAGGTAGGGGTTGCTTCATCGACTTATAAAACGATAGAAATGGGGAGATAAAATGTATCAGAGAAGGAGAAAAGTTAGAAAGGGAGCATCAAGAGACGGGTGAAGATAAAGTAATAATGATGAAAGAAATGATGATGGTGGTGAGGATGATGCTGTAATAACCGTGCTGATATGAAAGCAGGATGACAGAAGAGAAGCCTAAAGGAAATGAGCAGCAGAAGTACCTACTCTAGAGCTTTCTCGCCCAGAGGATACAATAACAGAAACTGCTGTATATGATAAAAAGTAATAGAAGATGAAAACATCGCACCAGTAGTAGTAACAGAAGTAGGAGTAGCAGTAGCAGTAAGAGTAGCAGCAATAATATAGTAGAAGTAATAGTAGTAGTAGTAGTAGTAGTAGTAGTAGTAGTAGTAGTAGTAAAAGCAGTAGTAGTAGAAGTGGTAGTTGTAGTAGTAAGAGTAAACGTAGTAGTTTAAAAGTAGAAGTATAGTAGTAGTAGTAGTTGCAGCAGTAGCAGTTGAGGTAGTAGTAGTTGCAGTAGTAGTGGTTGCAGTAGCAGTAGTAGAATAAGTAGTAGTAGTTGCAGTAGTAGTGGTTGCAGTGGTAGTAATAGTAGTAGTA
>BMAT01004696.1:149644-164658 GCA_019649035.1 Elysia marginata
GTTGACATAGTCGTGGAGTAAAAGCGCCGACACCAATCTCAATTTGTCCAGACTGCAGCAGTAGCATCGAACAGGACTAAGCGTGTCTCTATTACTAAATTAGTCAGCCGAGCGAGGCAAGTTAGGGTGGCGGGCGCTGCCAAGAAAAACGAATAGCAGCCGTGATCGGGCTTGACACTAACTGCTGCTCTGGTTCTCCTAGTGTTTTGCGAGACGTTCCCCTTCATCCAGCCCGTTCATTGATTGGGCCTCCAGCACTAATCTCATTTGCTCCATCGGGAATCTCCTGGGAAGTAAAGAATTTCTGTCCCGACACCATCAGCATCTTGCCACTACCAGAGGAGACTTGCCATTTCCCCCCAACATCGTACCTTATGATATTATGTATTTATAATTATATAAATAATATTTTCTTTCTCTCTCTATATATATATTTCTTCCTTTTCACAACCTCGTTACTTTTTTTTTTTGCAAAAGGTTTTTCTTTCATTTGTTTTTCGTTGGAACAGTCCTGGGCCATTTTAGCTACCGAAATTCTTGACATCATTAGACGAGTTGGCAAGCACGTGGTAATAAAAAGATATAGTGTTTGATTCTTATATGAATTCATAGCTGCCTTTTAAGATCCTGCAAAAGTAGATAAAGTTTCCCTGATTCCTTAAAAATATAAATCTTCGCCAAAAGAAAACAGCAAAAGATATCTATTTTTAAAACCTTCTTGGTTTTCTCTCTCTTTTTAAGATACGATAAGATAAGATAATTTTATTTGTCCCTTTTCAAGGAAATTTGTTTTGACAGCATCAGCATAGTTTTACATAAATTACATTGTTACATACATAATACATTGATTACGTCAGACAACGCTGGGTTTATACATAACACGATATAATGTATATAATTATGTACATAATCTTATTTTTATAGCACGAAATAATGCATTCCGCTTATTGCTTAATGAAATACATTATGAATAGTCACAATAATGATCTTAATGGTTGAGAGTTATTTTCATAGCGTTGATGATTTTTAATTTTTAGTTTGTCCCAGCGCATAGCCTACTGAAGAAGACGGATACTGCTAGGCACAAATGACCGCCTGTACCTTTCCGTCCTAGCTGTCTTAGAGAGCAGCCTTCCGGTCCTTACGGACCTTGTGTATTCTGCATTTAGGGGGTGGTCGGCGTTGTTAAGGATGCCTTTGGCTATTCGTCTACACGATTTTCTATGTATATATCATTTGTAGAATCAAACTTAGAACATGTCGTTTTAGATGCCTTTCGTATAAGTCTATCTAATCTCTCCTCGTCCCTGACAGTGATGTTTCCGCCCCAGCAAGTTATTTTAAAGCTGATGACACTTTGAACTGTGGCTGTATAAAATATTGAGAGGATCTTATTACAAATATTGAAGGACCTCAATTTCCTCAGAAAATAGAGAAGCTGATTGGCTTTTTACTGACATTTTTTGTGTGTTCGTGCCAATTTAATTTATCATCAATTGTTATTCCTAGATATTTGTAATGATGTACAATTTCAACTTCTTCATCCTCGATGGTAATAGGTTCAATGGCATTTTTTATCATCCGGAAATCAAAAATGACTTCTTTCGTTTTATTTACATTCAAAAGCAAATAATTGTCCTTGCACCACGCAGTAAAATCTTACTTTAAAAGGTATCATATTACTATATTTAGTTGCTTAGCATTTCGTTGTCTATATTGTTCTCTTTTTCTGGATCGAGAGAACCCAAACTGTTATTTTTTATAGACAAGAGAAAGAGACTGAGGCAACTTACAGAGAAATAAATCCATGAGTTTTGTACCTAAAAAATTATGGTTTTTTTATTATTCTCATTTATTATCTTTTAGTGATGAACGGATGAGGGCTTTTTTGTTTGAAATTTATTTTTAAAGGACCTTGGGAGAAAATTTATGGACCAAACAAACTATATTGTAAGTCTTCGATTTCGCCAGAAGGAAAAGACCTTTACTGTGCAGGAAGGTGTGGCATGAGAACAGCCGTTGATACTACAACCATGGCACGAAGTTAGAATGATACCAACAATCAAATTTTCAATGGTTTTAACCTAAATCTACGTCACAACTTGGGAAACGATCTCTTCCGCATTCCTTCTTGACGATTGCGCATTTCTTCGTGTGGCTCGATAGGAAAAATACGACGCAGCTTTGAAAAAAACGCTCTTAGACCAATTTTGATACACAATTCCGCACCAAAAGGTAGATTTAATTCAGAACCATTAGTAAAATGTAAAATAATTCTTTAAGATCACCTTCCTTGGTAAGTTTAAGTCAAGATGGAATATTTTTCATTTGGCATCCGTTTGGTTAGTTGTGATAACGTTCATTGTTTACATAAAAATGTGACTTTTTTCGGTTTATAGATTAGAACTAGATCCAGATAATCTGATCGCATCTATGTGTTAAATATATTGCGAAAATGTTGCATTTCGCTATCAAAATGGCGGACGCTGCCGGAAGTTAGAGTAAGACTCTTTCGAGCAATGGAGATAATTATGTGACCCTATTTTATTTGGAAGGTTGATCTAAAACAAAAAAGAGTTATACGCCTACTTTCGTGAGCCATTTTGATAGCGAAACGCAGTATTCTTTGTAATGTGCACAGCCTCAATACAAGTATGTGTTATAATTATTATAACTCTCACATCTTCGTCATTCTAATACCAACTATCTTTCCATTCCGATAGAAAATGTTCGCATTTTTTTAGTGAACACGTAGGAAAAAAAATAAACGATCAATATGACAAGTATAAAATTGGCAAGCAAGACTTTAACTAAAAATCACCAATGCGTGTTGATTTTAGTGGGGTTTTAAAAAATAAATTAATTCTTAAATTGAAAGTAAAAAAAAAAAACCAAACAAACAAAAAAAAGTCATAGGTTAAAATTTGATGTGTTAATAAACCAGTAAAACAATTTTATCATGGCTCTTAAAGTTTTCATTTAATTGCGGGCACAAGAGTTTGAACAATTTAAAAGAAAAAAAATCTCAGAAAAATAAAATAAAGCTTGTATAAGTTAGACAGCTTTCTTTTTTGCTCTTGGTGTTCTTAACAACGAGAGTCCGACCCTTGCTTCATTATTTTTTCTTTCAGTAGTATCAATCATCGAATTTACTTGCTTAAGGACTTGTAGATCATATTCTGTAATCTATATTAGTCTTGACCGCCATTTTTAATCAAGGCTTTCAATATGTTATGTAAAAGAGCATTACCGGTTATATACTTTCTTAAGTGATACAGATAGCCCTACCCCTTTATACATGTAGTAGCATTTAAATACATTTTCGAATAAAGGCAGCCATGTCCATCTTTATAAATAAGAAAAGTTTACTCCAGAATACGGTAGACAGTTGTAAGATCTCTTTTAAGTATGGAGAAAATAAAGAGAGAAGCCGTTCTAAACGAAGCAGTGATTGTGGACCAAACCATCCTGCTTTTAAAGTCACCACATAAAAAAAAAACCAAATCAACCTTGAACGAAAACTTTTCACAGTCTTTTTCCCGACCCCTTCGATAAGTTTGGTTTGATAAGATGTTCTCCAAAGTTTTACAACTGTTAGAATATGATTGATCCTTGGTGCGGGCTGGTGGACTGATAATGGTCATGATAGTCGACGCTTCCCTCCGCGCCTACAACACAATCGATCAACATAACTCTCAGATCATGATGATGGAAACAGAGTAGGAACTGCCGCTATCTAGCCACCATCGCAAGTTAATTACATCTTGGTTGGAGTTAACGCTGTCGAGAGCATCTCCCGAGCCCGCCCAATACGCAGAGATGACGACTTCAGATAGCCACTGACTATCCATAAGGTTTTCATGATTTTAAGATTCCAGAAACTCCAGCGGATCCATCTGGGTGAAGTAGAGAGCGCGGCGGTTCTAGAGAGACAATTGTTTTTGCTTGCAATTGGCTGGGGCTGAGAAATCTTTTTACCCCATCACAAGACAAGTCTGTCTTAGTCTCAAGCCTTGTAGAAATGGGTTTGTAATAATGATAATAATAATAATAATAATAATAATAATAATAATAATAACAATAATAATAATAATAATAATAATAATAATAATAATAATAATAACAATAATAATGATAAAAATAATAATAATAACAATCGGGCAGTCAATCTACAACACCAATCGGTTAAAATGGACACATATATCCTAATGCCTAATTCTAACTCTACATAAGTTCAATTCCCTTTTTTATCAGTATTATATCTATTTCTGTATGTGTGTGTGTTTCTGACTCTGTCTTTCTTTCATAATTTTGATCTTTTTTTTAAATTCTTTTTGAGGTCATTGATAGACAAGTTTTGATTTTTTTTTCTGCGCTCTCCTTCTCTTTCAATCATGTATGTGGTATTTGCTGATTTGTTAAAAAAAACAAACTTCACGATTATGTACAGATGGTAGGGTAACACAAAGAGTAGTATCGCCCATGTTTGTCTCACAGCCTGTGCGAACAAGTCGTATGTCGTATATTTCACATTAAAATGTTGATATTTTTAACAATGCGTTCTTATAGCTCAGTTGGTAGAGGCTTCGCTCCGTGGCCCAGAGGTCGCGGGTTCGAAACACAGCCGAGCACAGTCCGGGCCCCTACTGGTTGGGTCGGTGTCAGTATAATGTGACCGGCTGAGGCTAAGTCATGGTATCCCCGCTAGTCTCTGGGTGGCAGCCCATATATTGTCATTGGGACCCAAGCCCTGAGAGCACCTTTGAAGTGGAATTGGGATTGTAAAATATCCTTCAATCAATCAATCAATCAATCTTACGTGCTCCCAATTGTTAAAAAGTGTACTACCATATAAATTCTTTGTGGAAAGACATCTTGAGATTTTTAAAATTTAAAATTCCATCAGGTCTATAGAGTAAAAGAGGAATAAATCTACTTTTAAAAGGCGTTTCCTAAAATTAAAACTTGCATTATCAAACTCATTCCCACTGTTTGCGAGAACTTAAAACAAAAATTATTCCTAGCCCTCAAGCTGAGATTTCCGAAGAATCTCATGTCAGAGTAAATTAAAAGGGAACTGATCTATCAAACTTTGTTGCTAGTTTATCTTGTTACTTCTCAATCAGTCATGATGTTCAAGTAAGAAAAAAAATTAAAGGAAGGCAGTAAAAACCTTGTTTGGTAAAATTTTTCCTATTTACAATTGTTTCTTGAGTATTGAGGATCACAGCATGATATATGCACAAGATTATGTTAGTCTCTTGAACTACGTGCCTAAAAATAATTATTGAGCTTTAAGAGATTATGTCATTATATACCAAAGGCTACAGGCAAAGTGAGTAGCTTTGCTTAGAGAGATCCTAAAATAAGTGACATTTTATCTCTGTTTGTGTGTGTGTGTGTGTGTAAAAATTATTAGAGAACGCGGTTTTTAAATTTCTTAGGTTTAAAGCAATTTTTGAGTGTTTAGTTTCACATGGTTCTAAGTTTAGATTTTTAAATTGTCAGTTTGTCGCGCCACACTATCACGAAAAAAAAAACCACGTTTCTTTTGAATGTACAAGCTTTTGCAACCTAGGCTTGTAATCTAGATCTAGAGCTTGGTGCCAATCATTCTGACCTATATCTCAGTAGGGTCACTTGAGTCTTGGGAAAACATCAAACTCTTTTGCCTTGCGCCTTGCAGGTTAGGCATCTTTTTGTGTGGCACAGTAAGAAAAAATATTACGTATCTAAAATTAAACGCTCTTATACTATATAGCACTCTTGATAAAAGACTCCACACCAATAATGAGAACCATAATGGTAAATATAGGTCAGTACTATTCAGATTTCAAACATAGAATAGGAGTTTTCCTGCCGCTGTTGTTTCAATGATTTTGTCAAGCATGAAATATCAAAGTTACAACAACACTGAACCTTTCAACATAATTTTTACAATATTTGTGTACGTAATTTGGACTGTGGGCCATCTAGGCTGCCCAAGGACGATTTTTTTAAATACTAGATTGTTCTATATTTCCTTCTCTTTCTCTCACTCCATAAGTAAGCAAAGTCTCGGCCTTAACCTTCATTGAAAATTAAAAGACATGAGAGGCAGAGCCTAAAACGAAAAAGAAATAAACGCAAAATCTAGGTTAGATCAAGGTTTATAAGTCCAGATCGAAAACTAGATTACCGTATCTAGACGAATAATTATGTAGATCAAAGTCATATTTTAGACACCTTGTCTAGATTCTTCGAAGAGGTGGGGAAGCGGGCAAAAATGTAATGAAACTACAGGTATGTGTATTCTTCTGCCTTTCAATCTTTGTGTGGTATTCAATGAAGAAACAACAACAGAAACAAGAGTTGAATCGATGACTGTGCTGTGCTTACTACCAGGACGTGAGCAAGCATCAGCAATAGCCACGTGAGAAAAGTATTGTAATACGTGCACTTCCAAAGGGCTTAAATAGTGCTTCACCTCACTATTTTTATTGGATGTACGTTAGTTTCCTGCGCGAATCGAAAAGGCTATGGTTTCAACTGTAATACTGTAGCGAGAGACGTATAAGGTATTTTGCGAAGTGTATTCATAAAAACTTAGCCGTCTCTTTCAAATGGAATATTATTTTTTCTTTTAATAAACATGCGGTTTTCTTAATTATATTTTTTGTAGTTAGTCATTTCATGATTCTTAATCACTACCGCACTGGACAAATTGATCTAAGACAACCAGTAGCGCAAAGGTTTGAGGCTAAGTTCGTCCCACTCTCTCCCTCGCACCACTTTCTCTCTCTCTCTCTGTCTCTGTCTGTCTGTGCGTGTGTCTCTCTCGCTCTCCTTTATTTCCAGGTGACACAAAAATTCATTTATAGTATAAATTATACACTTCTAAAGCCTTTTTGCCTTGCGGATCAGCTGTAAACTATCAAATCCTGATTATCACAGGTAACAAGATCATAAACGCTCTGAACTTTGAATGCAACTCATACCTTGTTGCCGCTGGGGTGGGGTGGTCATTTCACTCTTGTCACCTCGTGGTTCCTCTCCAAACAAAGACAAACACAAAAAGCATCAATGCTCCTTTCAATTTCACGCGAAAACTGTGGCAGCAGTGTACACGAGTCTTTGTCGCTGGCTCTTTTAGAAGCTTCCAGGACGGCGGAGATCAAAAGGGGGATCCCCCCTATCGTAACGACTTGTCACGCGACACCCATGAAGAATCAGCGAGTCTTGTTTTGTTTAGATGTACGGGCTTCCCCCGTGAGCGCTACCCTGAGCTTCTATTGTGATGCCTTATGCTCTTGAGAGGTAGTGAACGACCAAGGAGGGAGAGTAAGCGTGCACTATTGAGAAGTTCTTTCTGGCAAAGAGTGTGCCGAGATATATTTAGAACACTAGGTGACATTGATACTATCCCAGGAGAAATATCTACCAAGTTCGTCCTTGATTGATGACGTGTTTTAGAACGTGGTTGTTACCTCCCAGTAACAGCTGAAGTTGTTTGTCAGGTGCTCATCACGCATCACGGGACACTTCTCGGCGCCAGTATGGAGGCCTTTATACCGTCAAAAGACCATTATTCAGCCTTTACTCGTTGGATTTCGGGAACAGATTTTAATTGTCAGGTGCAAACCGGTGTAGAACTGGTCGTTTTGTATGAGCTTGCTCCGACCATTGACAGTTTAACGGTGGCCGCTGGTGCAATAAAAACCATCGTGGCTCAAATAAGATGGAACAAAATTGCTGACTTCAAAATAAATCTCATCAAAAGAAGAACAAAAAAAATAAAAGTGTATAAACCACTGCTGTTCAAAAATTATATTGAGAACATTTCTTTTTGACAATTGTGCTTTATCCCAGACATAAATAACTTCACGATTGTTTCCTTAAACTTTTTCAGGTTCTTGATAACCTTTAAGGCCTGTAACTTCCCCACCAATTTCTTTAAAAATGGTATATTTTAGTCTCTAGCAATATTGACAATTATGCATTTTTTTTCGTACCCTAAAGCAAATTTCATATGGTACAAAACTAACACAGGGCGATATTGGTACGTGAGACCGAAATCTGGTATGACAGAAGTCTAGAAGTCTAGCGTATTATTTCCTCTGATGTATTTTGTTCCTGAAAACAACATGGAAAATTTAAACACGGCGCCAATCAAAACCAAAAATGTTCCAAAAATGGACGGAATGTATCGAGACTATTTTTTAATTACTTTAAAGGGCCAAAACTAAAACAAAGTGAAAATATCCCTTATTAATTTGGATATTGTAATGATCTTATTTCACGGAGGAAGATAGGAGCTCAACTAATGTGTACCGATATAGTTAAAGGCTTGGGTATTTTAAGTTATTCATATAAGATTTACAAAAGGAATAAAAAATCGGTACAAAATATCAAAAAATTATAATATCCAATAATCACTACGCCGATAAACCGAAGTAGGCGCGTGAGCCAGCCATGATTCTGCACGAAGTTGCCAGTCAACAGGAAATATCGTCGCGCACTAGATCTACTTCTGGGTTATCTACCTACAAAGCTCAAGTTCGTATAATTTTTTGGCTCTGTTTTGTTTTGGTGTTGCTGTTTTTGTTGGCGTTGTTTTTTGTGTGTGTGGATTGATTGATTGAAGGGTATTTTTACAAGCCCAATTCCACTTCAAAGGTGCTCTCAGGGCTTGGGTCCCAATGACAATTTACGGGCTGCCACCCAGAGACTAGCGGGGATACCATGACTTAGCCTCAGCCGGTCACATTATACTGACACCGACCCAACCAGTAGGAGCCCGGACTGTGCTCGGCTGTGTTTCGAACCCGCGACCTCTTGGTCACGGAGCGAAGCCACTACCAACTGAGCTATCTAGTGTGTGTGGAGGGGGAAGTGTATTCTTACACAAAAGCCTCACTCAAAGTTTGAGTATATGCTCTCTAATAGGTTCCTTTTCCCTTTAAAAATAACTTTTGGTTTATATATTAAAAATAACTTGCGCAGCTTCCTCAAATTTTTAAACTCATTATGGATGAATTTCAATGGCATGCATTTATCCGCATTGAATTTATACACTGAAAGGGGTGGAAGGCTGAGAGCGCGACTGCTTAATATTGTTTCCTAAAAATTCCTGGTTCTGCTTCTTTGCCTCAACATTTACAGTCGCTTTACAGTAAGTAAAATTTAAGTAAAACTGTAAAAGATTATATTCGTTAATGTTTTGTTTTATTCGTTTGAAATTATGAAAAACTAGTCTAGGTGTTGTCAGTGAGTGAAATAATACAATTCACTTAGATCACGACCGGAAACGTCTGAAAGACTGGACATTGCAGTCGCGTAACAGGACATATTATTTTTGTGTCTTCTTGCTGCGTCCAACCAATCAATCAACAAAGAGAGCATCTCTGATATGACGCACGTTCCCCTGGCTGGAGGATTTTTGACGGGATAAAGAAACCATATCGCCCAGCTTACACCAGCAGTTCTCTCCCCTGGATCAGCCGGGCCCGGCGCTGAGGGACAGACTGGAGCGACGGTCCACAAGGAGGGGACAGATGGTCAGGGGGAGAAAGATGGAGGTTGGGTGTTTATGTTTAGCCTAGTGCTTTCCCTCCCTCACCAAGATAGAAGGCAATGGTTTGGTCACAGGGTGGGAAAGACTAGCGATGGGTATACGATATGGTGTTTACCAAAACGTGCGAAAGTTGAGAGTACAAGGTAACGAAACTGTACTGAGCACATGATGGGGAAAAAGTTTGTTGTATGTAAGAAAAAAAAGTTTAATGGCGCTAAATTAAAAACATATGCTATTTTCTAAATTGTAACAAAAAGTGGGGAAGAGAGAAAAAATTTAAATAAAAAATAAAGTTTTTACTTAAAAGAGGGCGTTTAACGTTTCGCCAATATTAATGTTTATTTAAAGGGCATCAGACAACAAGCTTGAATGCTCCCAATTTGAGATAGGTTTGTTGCATTCATAAAAAGACATTAGTGCCATCCGCCTGTCAATTTACAGTGACTGTTTTATTACTTCATACTCAGACCTCGTTGTTACCAGGAAGTTTCAAAGATTTCTTTGTCAATCTCAATGTATGAATATAAACGCTTAACTACATTGATTCTGATTACTAAAATCTTTCCCACGTGCCAACTTTTAACTACTGTCTTCATATAGGCCTGTAATTGTGCGGGGTTTTTTAAATCGTATGCAAAATCAGTATGGTTCTTT
The DNA here is from genome assembly GCA_019649035.1 of Elysia marginata. Classification (NCBI taxonomy): domain Eukaryota; kingdom Metazoa; phylum Mollusca; class Gastropoda; family Plakobranchidae; genus Elysia; species Elysia marginata. The sequence continues at coordinate 159,852 of BMAT01004696.1, forward strand.
TTCAAATATAAAAGACAAGTTGTTTTGGCACATAAAATAACTGTGGCATATTAAACTTGACAGTTTTTGAATTTGATAGTCACTTCAACTTTAGATGTGAGCTTTACAAAAAAAAAAGGCGATGCAATTATATCATACACATTTTCCAGCATTAGAGGAACGTTTCCTTTACTAGATTTAGAGGTTTACTTTTATATCTTTGGAAATTTTGTATGAATAATGAGAAATTTTTAGCTGGAGAAGAGATGAGAAGTACGAAAGCGAGAGCGAGAGAGAGAGAGAGAGAGAGAGAGAGAGAGAGAAACAGGTAGACAGATAGACAGACTTAGTGGAGAGAGTCGGTTGACAAAAACTACATACAGTGTACCGGACCGAAATTACGATTTTTCAAGGGTAGCAAGAATTACTGGCTGCTGGTTGGACACTGTCCTCATTCCTCTGCGGGCAAATGAGATGTTTATTTCTTGATCTACGAGGTGTGAAAGATGGTGCATCTTTAGTATTCATTTTAACGTCAAGAGCAGTGCGAATCTTTTGAGGGCAAATGTATAATATGTTCCGGTTTTCCTGCTCACAAAACCTCCATTGATTGGAAGACTGTTGTACAGATGGGTTACTTGAGGTTTATAAAAGTAAAACTAATAGAGACTTTTTGAGCGGACAACGATAACGTAGGACGTAATACCACCCATAGGTAACGTGAGTTTTACAGCAGACGATTGGCTAACAGGCTCCGTTAGCCCATCAGCCATCCTGTATTTTCTATGCTATGGGCTTCGTGTTCCTGAGCGGACTGATAACGCATGGTCTCTATTACTTAAAACACTGGTTCGGCAGAAGATATAATAGGTGAAGGTAGTTGAAAAATTACTTATAGCTCTATGCAACTTACGAGTCAGGAGAGGGGGGAAAGTTGTTTTGTAGAAAGATACTGTAAATTTTTTTTTGAAAAAGCACGTATACTACAGTAACTGTCATGAAGAGAAAGGAAGAGAAAGAGAGAGAAAGAGAGAGAGAGACCGAGAGAGAGAGAGAGAGAGAGAGAGAGAGAGAGAGCGATAATAACAAATAGAGAGGGCGAGCGGTACAAACTCTTTGTGAAATAAATAGATGTATCTAAAACGAAGAAACTACTGAGAAAGAAACACAGTCCTTAGGAGGTATGTAGTGGGGAATAATAAAAGAAAAGTACTCCAGACCGAAGTGTAGGCTTTTAAGTGAAGAGCCACGCCGTTGTTTGACAGAAAGATTTTACAGACAGGATCAAGTGGCAACACTAAGATATCAAAGAATTACTCCGCCTCTACTTTCTGTTACACATCGTATTTTTATCCACCAGCATCTTGAACGTTCATACCGCCCCATTCGCTCCAATATTTCTGACAACCCACCCCCATCTCTCTCGCTTTCCTTCCGTCCTCCTTCATCTGCTCTGGTCCCATAACCATAACTGCACGCCCACCGCCCCCACCCCACTCCCCCTTTAACCCCACGGCGACCATGAGAGGTGAGAAGAACATATCCCATAGAGCACCAGAAAAGATGGGTGGAGAAGATGCTAAGCAGGCGTCGTTTCGCCCAGCGGGCGGTTCTCGCTGATTCCCGCTAGCGCCGCCATTCACACCCGTCAGCCAATCATCTTCTCTGCTGGCCTGCCTCTGTTTGTCTCCAGCTTGAGACGTTTGGTGACAGCTAGAGCCTTTTACCCAAGTGTCTGTTTCTTTTGATATAATGCGATGGTTACGGCGGTCTGTCGCACAATGTGGCTAAGCCTAGTTAAGACAGATATGGTGGAAACCTGGAGCCAGTGTTAAAAAGTTTTCCTCCAGTATCTGCCCGGAACATTCTGCCGTAATTCGGAACACTTTAACTTTTATTAAGAATATGAACAAGAAACGAAGGATTATTATCATAGTCTTTTGCGACAATTGAAGAGCCCCCAGTACAAGACTCATAGTTTATGAGGTTTACTTCTCTTAATCTCAAAAAATTACCGTGCGTGCTTTTCGTTGGTGGTGGCCTATGAGTACCACCAAAAAGGGAAACAGTGACAATATTTTAAAAAAACCCACCTCTTTCATCAAATTGAGAATGCTTGTGGTGTACTTTAGGTTCTGAACGCTAAAAATTTCTAGCAACTTGGCAACTCACTCAGGCATAGCTTTGGAAACTTCTTTTTGCGTCAACCATTATAACGAAAGTGCTGTCTCAAGGTGAGTACAATACAAAGCATGTCCATCGGTTGCTTTTTTTTTGTAGTGTTCCTAATTTGATTGTTTGTGGAATACATTATTAAAAGTATAATCCACAAGGATGAGACGAGCACTTAAAGCAACACGTATAATTGCATACGCACATGAATGCAGACGCAAGTGCTTGAATTCAGGGGAAATTAAGTGCTGTTGCGTTTACAGCCTCGATTAAAAAGGGTTTTTTTTAGGGAAGCTCACATTCGAGTTATGTCTGTCTTTGTAAAGGCCTAATGAACTGATGTAAATAAAATCACGGCTTTAAAAAAAACATTGCAGCAAAGGGAACTAGATCACAGGTAAAATAAAATAGCATCTCTTCCCTGTAAGACAATAATTAAAACACTACAATGTAATCTACGGTTAAATGGGTTCTATTTAAAATTGTTTCTATTTTTATAAAAAAAATTAACATCGAGAACTTAAAAAAGCAATTGTGCTTAGTTATAATTGAATAGGTATCTTAATATAAAGATAATATGAACAATTTAAAATATTTATTTAATAAAAAGCATTGGGCAATCCCATTTTAGTTTCATTATAGTATTGTCTCCAAAATATTTTTCATGACAGACAATAGCACATGAGGCATAATTATGCTAGATTTACTGGTTTAATAAATATCGCGGGGATCCACACCAGAAAAGTTCTGCAGCTACTCTTGTAAAAATCTTATTCCCAATATCACTTTAACTTTTTTAAAACTACAGTTGACTTGAATTTATAATGAGACATCACTGATTTCTATGTAAATAAATAAATATAGTTATAGTCTCCCATCGCTGAAGGCAGTTTCAAGACTTTACATATTTACCCTCGCTGGTCTATACACACCATAGCAAATTCAACTCAAATTTCAAAGCATTACAATACGACTGCCTGTTAGGCGCTCAAATACTAATCTTCCACAAATTTCCAGCACTGCCTTTAGCCAGTACCCATTTTACAGGTGGGTGGACGGAAGAAAGTGTGGATAAATTGCTTCCCTACGGCAATCATGACATGAGCAGTGGTTGGGTATCGAACCCGCAACCGCTGGAACAAAGGGTCCGACGCGCAATTCACTGAGCCACGCTGCACGCTCCACGTTGTAAAGCAAATGTGGAGGCTTGACTGGCACTGTCTGCAAGTATCAACAATAAATTTACTGAATTGAAACAACAAAGTCGGTTTATTAAGTACACTGTGTGGTACTTTTCATTCTTGAAAAGCCTTGCTTTTTTAGAACTCGACAGATTTTGCCCCCCTTCGTTTCTCAGCTATAACCATATTTTCAGTGCGTGTGAAAGGAAAGTTAAAAGTAAAAAGCGTTTTTAAAGAGCGCCTAATCCAATTATATTCCCCAAGCACTTTACATGTGTTCCCCGACAGGCCATTACCAACCAAAACTGCCTACTAAACTCACAGAGGAGCAACATTATAAAGCGCATCACTCTGGCACACTGTCAAGATCTTCATTACATATCGTCGGATACTCCTTCAACACAAGAAATATGTGTAAAAATTAATAGCCTTTGTCAAGGACGAAACTTCGACCTGCCGTAAGCAGGGCTCGAACCCTGGACCTCTCGCTCCGAAAACCTAGCGCCAACTACAAGACTACGACGCTAAAGTAGGGAAGGTTTATTATGTTTAAATATCTATAATTTTGTTAAACAGAAGATATCAAATGCAGCTGAAATAGCACTCCACTTTGTAATAAACTACCTGAGTTAAGAATCTTACTTTCAAAGAGATGCCTACAACTTTATCAGCCAACACAACCCTTTGCTTCATAAGGTAAACGTAGCTAATTCGAGGTTTAATAATACAAACTTTAAATGTTTCTTAAAATAGGATTTGACTGAACATGTTTTTTGCATACCGCTGATGCTATATTTCTTTTTTTTTTAAACTGTATTTAAGGATTTACAAGATATCAGTTTTCTCAATATACCCAAAGCCATGGGTCCCATTTGTGCCAGACATAACGTTAGGTCTCCTTGAAAGGAGCTTATAAGTAAAATTTGGTATCAGTGAAAAGATAGATAAAATATGCCTAGATGCAAGAACAAAAAAAAACCGAACAAGCAAACACCTGTTCATGGACTTTATGCAAATTGCAGATGTTCAATAAATAAAAGCGTCTATCTTGTATTTGACTTGTAAGTGTTCTTTGACGCTTGTAAACGTCGATGTTCTCAGATCGAGATTATACAGTAGCAATACGAACTACATGTATATTAAAATTTTTTGCATATCTGAAACGATGAGTGATAGAGCAATTCTTTAAAAAAATAATTTGTAGAATTTCCTAGCTCACGGAATGCAAGAAAATTAGAAATCAAATACTGTTGAATCTTTTAATGATCACAAAATAGTTTGTTATTCATTTAGAATTAATTACATTTGAAGGGCCTTGTTCGACATCACACCATGTATTACGCAACAAGCCCATTGACAAAAGGACTGAAAAGTCTATGGTTAAAATATAGTGCAGCCAAAATAAGAGGAAAGGAAGACATAACAGACTGCCGTCGTATACACCATGTTCTGAATCAGCCTTTAGAGTACCCCCC
>BMAT01004697.1:15965-28449 GCA_019649035.1 Elysia marginata
ATTTTTATATTTTCAACAAAAAAAAAACAAGGGCACGGCAAAAAATGCCGCGGTTGACCCTCTGATTTCGTGGGCATTACGGCAAATTGCAAGGGCACCACGGCAAAATGCCGCGGTCTATTTCAAGCCCTGCAATTGCATATAGCCCAAGATCAGGGGGTTGAGAAGCGTTAGAGGGGTAGGCCTAAGACAGGTAAGATTGAAATAGGTATTGAAAATAGGCTTACTACATGAAATTAAAGCCTTAAAATGGAAGATATAGGTGCTAAGGCTAGAAAAATGGCTCTAAATGTGGAGTATGAGGAGAAACAGCCGGATACAAATCAGAGCCATTTGCAGCATGGTTTACAAATATTTTCAGAAATATTTGAAATTTTATTTTTTTTTACTTTCAAATGGGATTCTCTCAAAATACGCTTTTTTGGCACTAAAAATCTATCTCCTGGTTTACCAACTGATTGCTTTGAAACTTTACATAATGTTGGGCTCAGAGCAAGCTATAAGATAGTAAAGGCTTTTTTCAATATTTGATTTTGTTTTTGAGAACTTTGACATTTTCACTTGAAAATTGGAGTTATTGCCCCTTTTTGAGATATGTACATTTGAAAAATTCAAAAAAAAAAAAGGGGTGAGCTCTATGTTTTAGAGATAGAGTTGTATATATTTCCGAAGTTTGAAGTCATTTTGTTGAAAAATGTAGAACGAGATATATGCATTACCATAGCAACCATGCAATAAAAATGAAAAATTTTTTATGGTGTCCTAGGTTTGAACTGATGCTAAATTTGATAGGCTAGGTTAAAAATCTCTAAATCAAGAAACAAAAAAATGACCATCAGGACCCGCTCCCTCCACCCCCTAACAATTTTTTCTTTTTCCACTACCAGTGTCAATCAAATGGATGTCACATTTTTGCCTTTACTTTAATCAATTCCATTGTCTTTGCTCAAACCCTGAAATTCACGGATAAGTTACTAATAAAAAAAAAAAAATTATGATGGTAAACTCTTTGTCTTTTTCTTCCAGAAACTCTTGAAAAGAAAGCAGCAAATCATCTCTTTTGGAGTCCAAATGGACAGTTTATTGTTCTCGCTGGCTTACGAAGGTAGAATTTCTTAATAATTATTTACTGCTACAGGGTTTTAGTGCATCAGTATAATTTCAAGTGGCATGTGAACCCAAGAATTTAACCTTCACCTGGAAAAAAATATTGAAAAAATGAACGTAAACGTAACCTGATTTTTGAGGCAATTGATTAAAAATGTGATGTGCAGTCAAAAAAGCAAGGAATAACCTTGTTTGTATGGGTTATTACATTTTGTCTTTTTCTAGCAAGTGTGTTGTAGTTTCAACATAGATTTCAATAAAACATTAGTTAGCATTATTCAGGAAACCAAAACTTGAAATGTTATAAATGGGCTCGAGTATTTTATTTTAGCTTTGTGGACTTGATTTGTTTCATGGTCTTTCTTCCAGTATGAACGGAGTCCTGGAGTTTGTTGACACTCAAGATATGACCATCATGAATCAAACAGAACATTTCATGGCCACTGATGTGGAATGGGACCCTACAGGGAGATATGTTGTTTCTGCTGTCAGCTGGTGGGGTCATAAGGTATATTTTCTTCTTCCATGACATTAAGTAGTGTTCCTGCCAGGGTTCCCACTCAGTCGAGAAAAAGGCGGGAATTTCTTAATTTGCTCAAGGTCGGGAAAAACCAGTATTGAAAAAGAAAATGGTCGGGAATTTATACATTGTAGTCGGGAAAACTAAACCCGACCATTCTAATCTGTTTTAGTACAATCTCGGCGCGATTCCCGGTCAATCTGTCTTATTTGCACTCAGAAAAATTTTCCGGATTTACCACTCTGAAAGCCTCACGCTTTTTCGTTGGCCAACCAGGTAGGCTCGGGCCTTCCGATAGTGCAATGTGACCGGAACTTTTCAAGGAGGGTTGAAAAAATTTACCGCACCGGTAATAAAAAATTTCAGACCTATTGCCACGCATGCGCGGAGCGATCGCTTATTTGTTTACAGTCAATGCATTTCCCTTCTGACATTCCCATTCATTCACAATATCCTCACCACAAGAAGCCGCATTTGGAAATTATACACGATCTATAACGTTAGTGCTTTACATTTTGAAATCTAGATCTAGATTCTGATCTTCAGAGAAGCTGATATATACAACCACTCTTGCTGTACTAACAACTACATACAGTGTTAGATTTCAGACCTAGGCTAATATCTTGTCTTAGACCTAGATTAGAATTTAGTCCTTCTATGTAGATCGAAAATAGATATTTAAGGTAGGCATAGAAATTAGATCTATAGACCTGACTCTTGAGCATCTTCACACTGCCAATCGTTGTTTTTCAAGAATCCTGGAAGGAGGATCCACTCTTTGAAGACTGGGTTGAAGCCAGAGAAAACAAACATGAAGCTTATTGCAAGTTGTGTAAAAAAAAGATCGACATAGAAAAAATGGGACGTTCTGCCCTCGTTTCTCATGCAAAGGGAAAGAAGCACAACGCTGCTGCACTAGCTCAAACCAAAGGAAATAGTGTGCTTAAGTACCTTAACAAGAGCAAATCAAATGACACACAAAGCTCTAAATCTGGTAAGCCTGGACCAAGTGATAGTTCTAGTTCCATCAAATCAGATGACGCTCCATCAAATCAGATGACGCTCAGCCTCAATGTTTTAGACCTAGCACTTCATCACACACAAGTCTAGATCCCTTTGTCATCGATGCAACCTGTATATTAGTCTTGAGGTTTTTTTTCAGTCTTGAAATTTAAAATGAAACTTGAGTGGGAACCCTGTCCTGCTGATATAAAATAATGCATTATGTTTGAATGATGAAAATCTGACACCTCTACCGATATATTAGAGTGAGTGACAGATCTGTTCTGACCTACAAAAATGCAAATACCATGTAGTAATTTAAATAGAAGATTTAAAAATTTTTAAAGTCATTTTCTGCTTTCAATGCAATGAATAGTTCAAAGAAAACATTGATTGCATCCTAACTTCCTGTATTGGAATTATTGGTGGTCATGTGGCATGTTTTTCCTTTAAAACAGGGATGGGCATTTTCAGGATTTTTTTCCATTTTGATAAAGAAAAATCCTGATCTGGTTGTACACTACTCGTATAAAACCAAAAGTTTTTGTTAGTGAATTCCTTATGGAAAAGCGAATCTAGCTGTTGTATTGACTTCACTTGGATTGTTTATAGAATGGCATCAGCAAACTTTGAAGTATACCAACCAGGGAGAGTTTTACGGTCTTCTAATGACAACAAAACATTAGTTGTTCCTCGTCAACGATATAAAATGCTAGGTGAAAGATGTTTTTCGTTTTTAGGTCCAAAAATCTGAGGAAATTTTCAAAAAAGCATTAAAGCACCATTTGTTTTTAAAGGCATATGGCACTGCGTCTTAATAAGACATTCATTGGTTTTCTTTTATGAATTAATATTAAAAATGTACCATACCGGGTATCCCAAAAAAAAATATTTATAAATATATATCTGCTTTTATGTATAATTGGGTAATATTGTGATAAAATATCATAAAGAAATTTTTTAGGTATTGTTTTATGGAAACTGTTTTATAATAGCTGACATTATAGTAATCGACAATTTTTAAATCTATTGATTAATGAACTTTGTCTTTTTTTATAATCAGGAACTTTACAATTATTTATGTCTTTGTAGATCTCCGCGCTGCGGTTTTTATGTAATTGTTAAAGCAAGTTTTATCTATGTAAATTGCTCTGAGCATCGCCATAGGCAGTGGTAAAGCGCTGTATAAAAGTCATTTTTTATTATTATTATTATTATTGAATAATTATTAGCTAAAGCAATGTTTTATAATGTTAGGTAAGGCACGCCCTGACCTCAGGGTTTTTTTTTTCACAGGTAATGCCCACCCTTGTAAATAGACAAATATTTTCATTGTAGTTGTCTCGCATTCTGTCCAAATGAGTTTTAAGTCGCAAAGCCTAGTTTTGAGATATAGGCTTTCAAAGTTCAATGGGTAGTGTTCTTTTGTTTTAGATACTGTTTTCAGACTTGATTCATGCTGAATTTCTGTGTTTTAGGGGTTTAATTTTAATAGCTATAGTTGTTAAGAGCTTTACACCTTTATATTTGTCAAAACTTTGAATGCAATTTTCTCCCCTTTCTAAAATTTCACAAGTTCAAACCGTGCTGACTTTAAACATCGATAACTCCATGCAGAGGCATGATAGAGTTTTTGTATTTGAAAGTAGAGTAAACAAGCTTTTCTGTGTTACCATTATTTAAATTTCTTCCAATTTTGACTAGAACTTGTAGAAGACTCTCTTTTGGACTGGTTGCAAGACATTTGATATTTTCAAAGCAGAAAAATAGAACGCGTTCGGGGGTTTTCAAAATTTAGGAGCCTGAAGAAACAGATAAAGAACTAGCACATGTGCTTGACAGGGGTAGAAGTGAAAGAAAAGAAAATTATTTTTAACGCAATGAAAAAGGAAGAGGAAATTCATTTAAGCGCCCTCTTGTGCCATGTGTAAAATGTCATCAAATTAGACTCAGAATTTCGATTTTTTCGTCTCCCCCGATTTTTCCGATATGCGTATTCCTGCTCAACCAGACAATCAGCAACAAAATAGTCGGAAAAATTATAAACTTATTAAAGTAAGAACTAATACCGAGAAAAGACGACCGGAAAATCGGAAGCGAATTACAAACCTTTTTCCGATTCTATGGCGATACCGATTATTTCTTTTTGTTTATCCGTTAGTCAATTTCCGTTTACATTTTGTATGTAACCTCATCGCCCGATTTCTTTTTCGTGATGAGTTCGAAACTGTCCACACAATGGCCAATGGGCGTAAAAGTAAAAGTGAAAGTGTGCTACTGTTAATTTTTCTTGTTTATCTTTTGTACACTCCGTGTAGTTCAAGGCCTAGTCGTAAATAAAGTGATCTTTCGATAATACGAACACATTGTTCTATGACTGTTCAAAACATCGAGAGTCCTTTATAATCCTTTCTTACATTACATCTAGATCTAGTCCCGAGCAATCTTGTGCACTTCATCTTTTTAGCCAAGAGCGATCTTGTTCAGTGATATTTCATATTGTGATTGCTGCACTTCATTGACCTTTCTAGATCTGTTTAATTTTCAAGCAAGGGTCAGGCTAGAGGCTTAAACTCTTACATCTAGTCGTCTTACTCTTCAAATCTAGATTAGATCTATTCTATCTCTCTATAGATCTAGATTAGACACAGAGAAACAATGTAGCTGGTCATTAACTGACTTAGCCTTACTGGCTTACACTAGAATTCTATTAAACTAGAAAATCTAGATCTAGACTCTAGATGTAGTAACATTTACTAACAATCTAGATTATGATCATGGTGGCCATTCCAAGTCTAAATCTAGCCCAAATTAAGTTCTTGGATGGAAATCTACAACATCACATTGTGTTTCTATTTCAAGGAATAAATGAAGGAGAAAGACATCAAAGGAGACTTTTGTTCTTGTTATAGCAGGAAAAATTTCAGACGAGGATGGTGTTGCATGATGTTTGCTGTGTAAAAGGAGAGTTTCTTACCAAACTGGTGGCAAAATCGTTTTTCCTAGACACTGAAAGGCTGGCTTTAGTAATCAGAAAATGAGAATAGCGCGCGCTAGGAAACTTTCTTAAAAAAATTTCCTGCTTTTTTCTCATGAGCTGCTTGCATCCCTGACCTATAATATTGTTCAATCATTCTGATTGCATATAATAAATAAAAAGCAAGTGTTTTGTAGGGAGGCGTGGGTCATGTTGAAATACAGGACTAGCAGCTAACTTTATATATTTAACTTATTGCGACTAGTCATGCGACATAATTTATATTATAATGATAGAAAAAAACTGATCTATACAAGTACTAAGTCTTATCATCTGGTCTCTACAGATGGCTGTTGACTTCACTGAGCCAATGTCTGGTTGAGGGAAGTCTGAAATGTTTCCACACTTTTGTGTTTGATAAGCTTGCATTCCTGATAAAGGCTTTTATTTTCAGGTGGACAATGGTTACTGGCTATGGAACTTCCAGGGTGTATCCCAACATCGTCAACCTTTAGAAAAATTTTGCCAATTGCAATGGAGACCTAGGCCACCTTCTCTTCTGGATGAATCAAAAGTCAAAGTAGGTTAAAAAGATAATTTGTTTTTATTGGGTTTTTTCTTCTTCAATAAGATCGCTCATTTAAACTCCCCCGTCCACCCTGCTCAGCTCAGGTAAAGCCCTGTCCCTAAATCAAGGGAGGTAAAATCACCTGTATTGGATGCAGCTGGATCTAGATCTAGAAATCTGCAAAATCATACTAAAAAACTGTCAACTTCAACGGATTTGCTTCGGCTTATTTGTGGACCAAAAGTGAAACAGGAATAAGCTAAATGACACTTGAGATCTCCTCTAAAAGCAATGGCAATGTGGTTACTAGTGCCGGGTCATACCCCAAAAAAGCTGGTATTGGGCGGACGGCCCAAGGCGTCCGAGACAACGGGCGGACGGGTAGGATTCAAGGTCAAGGTGACAAACCCGATCGGTCGGGCGCAAGGCTCAGTGTGGGCCTACTTTGAATCAGTGCATCGGCGATTAGAGCTGGGCTGGTACCAGTCATTGAGAGGCGCAGCATTCTCTCTAGATCTAGCTCTCTCTTTTTTTTCAGCCCGCTATGTTTGGTTGTGACCTAAGCTGTAGGCATACAATAAATCTACTTGTTCTGTCATCACTTCATAGGCTAGCTTTTCGCTGTGACCTTTTTTTTTGCAGCCCACTTCCTCCTTTAGTTTGACTCAGTTTTTTTTTGTTTTTTTTTTTTGTCTGTTTCAATGCTTCTTAACATTGCAGTTTCTTTCAAATATTCATAACATGGAAATTAGAGTGTAGAACAGGATCTTGTCCTAAAAGTATATGGATTGGATGCAACATAAAAAATCCAATGGAGTTTAAAAAATATTAGATTCTCACTTGACAACATGACAATGAGTCTTGATGTAGCATAAAAAAGAACAATCAATAAAATTAATCATAGTAAAAAATAATACAAGAGCAGGGAAAGATATGTTCAGCGGGAAAGCAAAAGTGCAAAAGAATGCAGACGCAACTGTCAACTAGCACTGTTGCACAAGCTTCGCCTAAAGATAATCCTTTCATCTTACCACCGGTCGCCGGATGGAAATGAAAAAAAATCTCTTGGAAGATAGGCCTACTATGTAGACCTAAGCTTACTTTTTGGCCTAGGGATGGGCCCTTACAATAGAATTAGATAAATTTTTGGCCTACGTTTTGCTGTATATATTTCAATCATTGCAATTTTATCAATGTTATTTTAAAACCATGCACAACTAGAACGAACGAGCCAGGCCCATTTAGAGAAAACCTTCTGAACATAGGCCTATGAGGTGCAGAGGTGGAGGAACGGCCTTGTATTTTGCAGCTATGGGTTAGGTATACATCGTTTCAACACTATCGAGCCAGGCCCTATGGTTCTTTTTTTCCCAGGGGCGACTGGGCGGGCAGCGCTAGGCTAGGGTGCTCATCGGCGGGCAAGGATATGACGGGTTGAGTTGAGCTGATCACTACCCGAAAGCTATTACCCAAAAAATTGAAGTGATCTGTACTGTGTTGGGCACGGACGCCCAACACGGCACTAGTAATTACACAATATTGTGGTCCAATTAGGTGATCGTGGGTGTTATAGGTGGGGTTGAGTTAAAACAGTAGTATAAGTGGGTAACATTATGTATGCATGAAAACTAAGAAAAGTTTAAAACCGTCTTTTTACTCATGTGAAAAAAAATGTTATAGTACTCTTTATTATTTAAAGTGAATGTAGTGACATATTTGCTGTGCTTTATCTTTCTGCTGATACTTTTAAAACGGCACAATGTGTGAAGGATGAAAATCTGACACCTCTACCGACATAAAAAGAGTGAGGGACAGATCAATTCTGACATGCAAAAATGCACACACAAAAAAAATTTGGCGCAATGAAAATGTTAAAGCTAATTCATCAAAAATTTAAATAAGGTGTTTTATCTTTTTAGATCTTTTTTAAAGTGCCCCAAACATGCTTCATTAGTGCTTAAAGACAATTTGCTGTCTTATGGGTAGATTTGTTTCAAGAAAAGTGCTGGTGTTTAGAAGTAGGCACCACACATATGTTTGCCTTGTGCTTATGAACTTTGATTTTTTTTTAGCTTTGTATATCCAAATTTATACATGATGTCAAAACCTTTTGTCCTTTATTTGATCTGGGCCTCTTTGGTGAGTTGACTTAATTTTAAATATATGATTTTTTTCCTTGTGCAGGAAATCAGGAAAAACTTCAAGACATGGGCTCAGAGGTTTGAAATGGAAGACAGCACGCGAAAGCAGACTGCCTCAAAGGTGCTTTACTTTTCTTGCTTCCACTCTCTGTGTGATATTTTAGATGATAAGAGGTAGAACTGCCCCAATCATCTGTTCTAGGCCTGATGCATGTACACGCGCCTGCACCTTTTTTTCCCTTCTTTTGATAGGCCTACCTCTATGCGTCAGTAGAATGACCTAGGTTTTAGCGCCTGTGTCTCTTTTCGGTAGGCTTACATCTATTCAGGGTCAGATGACCTAGGTTTCACCTCACTGGCATCTCAAAATCTTGCAGGCTGAACAAAACACAGAGGAGTTTTTCTTTACTAGCTAATTTGCCCTCAAAATCTATTCAGAGATTTCAGATTAATGCTGCTAGGATGATCCTAAATAAAGAACAAAAGAGAGCATGTAACGCTGCTTCTTGTACACGGGGCCTAGATAGCTCAGTTGGTAGTGGCTTCACTCCGTGGCCAAGAGGTCGCGGGTTCAAAACACAGCCGAGCACAGTCCGGGCCCCTACTGGTTGTGTCGGTGTCAGTATAATGTGACCGGCTGAGGCTAAGCCATGGTATCCCCGCTAGTCTCTGGGTGGCAGCCCGTAAATTGTCATTGGGACCCAAGCCCTGAGAGCATCTTTGAAGTGGAATTGGGCTTGTAAAAATACCCTTCAATCATGGCTTCCTGTAGATGCTAGGATTAAATTTAAATTAGCTGTACTTTGTCACAAAGTTCTACAAAACAAAGCACCATTGTATTTTTTCATCTATGATTAGTGTTTACAAACCATCTCGCACATTGCGCAGTAGCAGTAAAGATTCGTTAGTTGTACCTGCAGTGAAAACTAAGACCTATGGAGAAAAATCATTTTCATATGCAGCTCCTCATGTTTGGAACTCGCTTCCTCTGCCCATTTGACAGATAAAGGTCTCACAGGAGTTCAAGGCTGCGTTAAAAATGCACCTATTCCAAATGTATCTGTCCTAACTTTATTTTGTTCTGTGAATAAGTATTGAAAAGATGTCAATTTCATTGTTGTCTAATGCGCTTTGAGCTTTTTGTAAAAGCGCTATAGTATAAATGTTCTTCTTCATTATTTTTATTATTATTTAGAAGCTTACTGAACTGACCCACTGATAATTTTGCTGTCGGTGGTGTCCATCTCACCTCCAGGGAAAAATTCTTTACAAAGCCCTGGCCACTAGACCCAATCTTAGTCACGAATGATGTTTATATTAAATTTGTTTTCCCAATGACCGTATGATACCCTAAAAATGTAAGATAACCTCTTTCTTAAGCGCTGTACCTGCGTGAGTGATAAATGTTTTATACTTTTTAGTGAAGAAGACAGTAGACATGAAAAGAATTCATGCATTATAAAAAAGTTTGTGACAGATAAGCAAGTAAATATAACATTCATAACATTCAAAATTTATTCTTTTTAGCAGTATCCTTGATATATGGTTATGGAAACTGCTTTTCAAGGATTATTTCTTATGCCTTAATTTTTTAGAACGGAGGTAAATTTTCAAACCACAGCAAAAAACATGTTCATTGGTGCTCTAAATATGACACATTTTTGTCTGCAAAAAAGTTCATGAAAACAAAATAGGAAACGACTGAAATATTTTTTTTAATCATAAGATTTACTTCTCTAGTTGCATTTGTCAAAGGATCAAGTATATGTTTAACTAACAGATTCTGTTATCATTTCTATCTGTTGTTAATGCATTTTTTTTCTTTTTATTTCAATTTAGGATCTCATGGATAAGAGACGAGTTTTGATGGAAGCTTTCCGGGAGTACCGCAATAGAAAAGAGCGTGATTTTGCTGAGCAGAAAAAGATTCGCCTTGACCTTCGTTTAGGTATGAATTATCAATACTATCTTTCAGACCTGCTGATTTGTTAAACTCAATGTTATAGATCTGTAGATTTGCACCTTCATTTAGTTTTCACACTTCATCACACCGTGAAAATATTTAAGAGATGGGTCGACTTCAGTTGCAGGAAAAACCATTACTAAACCACTTACGCCTGCGCATTTTTATGTACTTTTGAAAAATTCTGAGCGTAAAATTACTAGTTTTTACAATATGTTAATCAGTATGAGCAGTCCTAAAGTAAATTGTTACTTGGAATCAAATTTATTGCAGATATGAATAAAGTGTTTTTAGAAATGCCTGAGCTTAGTTTATCCCTTAGTATAATACTGAGCAGTGTAATCGAGACTCAGAAATTTGACATAAATAACTCTTGCACAACAAAGCTAACAATATTTCTGGTTTTAAAAACCCAGGGAATGAACACTGGCCTGCATATCACACCTAAGGGTTTTTTTAGAAATCAGCCGATACAAAGTTTTGGGGAAACCTAAATTATTACGATTTTGTGATTGATTTGTGCCATAAAGGTTATTAGTGTAATAAAAGACTAACTAAGACAGATGAGATAGGCAAAGAACAAAAATCTTCTATTGCAATCCCTTTCAATCCCATTGGTTATTCAATAGTTTCTTTAAAAGAATGCTCTCTTACACTCGAGGCCTATAAAACTGGTTGTATAAAGTTACAAGACAACAATTTCATTAATTTGTGAGTTGATAATATCAGGATGCAATTTCATAAAGACTTTTTTGCCCGTTGTGAAGAAACACCTGTTGCAGTCTTAAACAGATAATCTCATGACACAAATCAGTGCATTTCTTACCCTAGAATCCTCAGGAAATGAATAAAAGCTCATTTAGTTGATGTCATTAGCAAAAACAATATTTTAATTTATTTCAGACACACTTCTACAGTTATTGCTTCAGTTATTGAATTCTGATGCGTTATCTGTTTAAAAAAATATTGGCTAAATGGGTGTAAAAAAGCACTCACTTAAGGTCTTGTGTTTTTACAAAACAAAGTATAAATTTTAACTCCTAGGGAGGCAAAGGTTTTTTACTCGCTAAGTACACCTAGAGGCGAAAGTGCACATAACTTTTTTTGTTTTTCAGCATAAAACAAATAATGCATCAATAAAAAGGAAATTGAATATAGATTCACAGGAAATTAAAATCAATACAAACAACCTGTTTCATTTTTTATGCGATGCCTCTCTTGACCACCTATTTGTTAGATCTATGTCAATATTATGGTCACCACGAACTTGAAGAATAGGTTCAGGGTTCCTAACAACTCCCCTAAGAACTGACTTAGCACCTTCTACAAATTCTTCATTTTCAAAGTCATTTCCATCGGCATATAGTTCCTTAAATAAGTTAGAATAGGAGCTGATGCAGCCATGATTCTCAAGAACAGAGCACATTAAACTCAGTCTGCTCCATGCTTGTTTGCTTTTCATTTTGTAATCCAATCTAAAGTCTAGGCAGGCAGCATTAGTTTTAGAAACAAAGTATTTTCCGGTAGTTCCGTACAAGTAAAATTGTATGCTGGAGCACTATACCAGGTCTACTGCTATGACTATACCTCCAGACCTGCCATTCATACAGATTAAATCAGTATTATACTGATTTTTCCCCCAAAATATTAGAAAATACTGATTTTCTGATTTCGATTACAAAATGCTGATTTTTTTACTGCCTGGCAACTAGTGGTCATGGAGTCAAGTTTCAAAGAGTTAATTTCCAGTGTTTATCACTTTTTATCTGAAAATTATTGTACCCAAACGCTTTGTGGTAGGCCTACTGTATTATGGAGCTTGAGAGATTTTTAACCGTTATTTTTTTTCTCCAAACGGTTAAAATTACCATGACTTCAATAAAATTGAACTGTAAGTGCTTTTATTTTAAAAAATGTCAGAGTTTGTGAGTACTGGTACTTCATCATACAGATTTTTTAACCCTGAATGCTGATTTTTTTTTTAGCTCAATCATACTGATTTTTTATTTTGAGGAGTGGCAGGTCTGTACCTATAGTAGCTCATAGAACATAGCAACTATAGTTGAGATGACCTCATAAATTTTATGCTTCTGCCTTACTGATTTTCCCATGGATCATTGATTTTATGTAATTTTTTTACTAAGTGGTCTGTTAGTGCCATACTATTAGAGTAATAAACACAAAATTTTTTTAGCTTGTTTTTTTT
>BMAT01004697.1:39150-71513 GCA_019649035.1 Elysia marginata
ACAAATAAGGTGAGGCTTAGCGAGAGTGAGGCAGAGCGCAAAGACAGGGACGTATAGGGATAGACAGAAAGACACTGAGAGAGAAAGAGAGACAGAATGACAGTGGGAGAGACAGGGAGAGGTAGAGAAAAAAAAAAAGAAACAGAGACAGAGAGAGAGAGGGACAGAAAAAAATCTGAGATAGGCTTAGAATGAGGCAACTAGGAGTGACAAAGGATAGACAGACGAAGACAATTGACAGAGAAATGCAGAATGACAGAGAGAGAGAGATGGATAGAGAAAGAGAAAGAGAGTCAGAGATAGACGGAGCGAGAGGCAGAAATGAGTAACAGATACTATAGACAGACAAAGAGATAGACAGGGAGAGACAGAGAGGGAGCGGTTAGTACAGACTTTGATCTTTATGGAATCAGGCACTTTCTTAAAAACATGCGGAATTTCCCCGAGAAAAATGTATTTGTGTGTGTGGTTGTACGTCTAGGTAGATATTCTATGCAGTTAGCGTGAGTCTTTTTTACAAGTCTAGCCATGGTCATGGAGAACTAAAAGTATGAATTGCTATTCAGCAAGCAAGATAAATTTGATAAGTAGTAAAAGCCAACATCTGGTTAGAGTTAGTCAGATTATTAAAAAAAAACAGGAAGAAAGATACAGGCAGAGGCAGAAAGAGGAAAAAAAGGTGATTGTAGTTTTGAGGAAGAAAAAGAAAGATGATAACTATGGGACCCGAGGTTCAGGCGCTTTCTAAAGAAGGATTAAAAAAGAGACACAGAGAGAGACAGAGAGAGAGAGAGAGAGATGGATATATATAGAGAGACGGAGAGATTGAAAGAGATTGAGAGAGAGCGAGAGGGAGAGATGCGGCATAACATTTTTCAAAAGATATTTTCCACTCAATCTTGATTCTGAGTACAGATTTGAAATCAGCTGCAAAAAAAAAAAAAAAAAAAAAAAAAAAAAAAAAAAAAAACACGCGAGAAGTATACCAAGCACATTATATTCATATATATATATACATGTACTTTGATTTTTTTTTAACGAAATTTTTTTCTAGTATTAGATACAGCTTTGCCTTACATAACCGCGAAGTTAAAACAACGGTCCCGATGGGCGTGTGTACTCTCTCACTTGCATTGTCATGAGCGTAGAAAAAACCTCCATGCATAGTAAAAATGCCATGAGACAGAATTGGAATGAAAGTTAAGCATCTGGGTAAGAATTTTGATTTGAGAGTAAAATTATTTGGAACAGAGTTGCTTTCTTTATAAAATTATCATATCTTTAGAAAATAACCGCGATTCACCGTGCCCTGTGACCCACCTTGCTCCAGTTTCTTCTACTATTTTACACTAACCTGCAATGGATAAAATTGTCTCATAAAGTAGACAAAAAAAAAACAACAAAAAAACAAAACGCAGAAAGCTGAAATATTTTCTTCTTTTATTTTTCCTTATGTGCCTTTCCTATCTAAACTTCGTTGACCCGGTTGATTAGTATTGAAGTTAGTGGTCGATAATGCTAGGAAGATGTCTTTTCCATTCAAGATTCAGTAGGGGTAAAAAGGGAGAGGGTTATATTATGGTATTTTTTTTTATATAACTAAAGTTTTTTTTTTAGTAAACTCTTTTAACCTAAGCCCTCCGCTCCAGTACGAGTCGCGAGAGAGGCACATTTCCCCTCATTCCCGACCCAGAAGCGGTCGACCATTGTCACCGCAGGGCCGAAAGGGTGTGCACATTCTCTTGATATAGTGACATTAGAGACCTTTAGCACACGCACCGTGTCTCACTTCGCGTATGTGAAAATCGGGAAAGCAGATTGAGAAACTATAAAAATAATGAAACCAGTTTCTAAAAATAGACCCACAGACGTTCGCGTCATTTCATTATTTTTATAGTTTCTCAATCTGCTTTCCCGATTTTCACGTACGCGTAGTGAGACACGGTGCGTGTGCTAAAGGTCTCTGATGTTAGTTCTAGTTCCCTAAGCTATTCTAGATAGAAAAGGAGAGGGGGCCTGTTTCATAATTTTATCCGCATATTTAAGATTTAGGTATGGTGTCAATTATAAATTATGGCACTAGTGCCTATTGATGAAATATTTTTCTATTTTCAGTTAATCAATGTGTAAAACTAGGTCTAAAACATTTCACAATACTTGTGGATCAACAACAACAACAACAACAACAAACCTACCCCGTTAAAAAGAAACAGCAGAACCCCCCCCCCCCCCGAACAAATCAAAGCAAAAACAAAAAACACCGAAATATAACGATACCGCGTGCTTACTGCCGCAGCTAGGTACATTTACTTTGGAGTCATTTCCCTTTAATTGTTTCCCTGTTATTTTCGTTTTTGATACACCAGCAACCAAAAGGGAGTTAGACCTATTCTTTAAATCAAATCAAATTTGTAATTTGATTCAATACAGTAATAAACTTAGATCTCTTCAATTTACCCCAAAAATTACTAGATCTAGATCTTCTGTGCTACAGCCAACACAGGTAAAATTATATTTAATTGCGTCAATTTCATTGAAAGATTTTAAAGGTATGAAATTTTTAGAGACCAACAACAGAGTATAATACGCAGGAGAGCTTATTGCCACGGCGTGCCCCTCTTCGCTCTACTAAAATATGGCGAATGCGCTGATTCCACCACGGGTGGGTGAAGAGGAAAGGAGGGCAACTTTACATGGGCGACTGACTTCCTGCCTAGCGCTTCACTATTATTATTGTTACTTGAATAGGAAACAGGGAATGTCGGTGTTTTTTAACGAACACAAACTAGGGAAAATTGTGAATTCTTGGCAACTTAAAAACAAATCATGTTAGCATTTACGAACTCAATACGTTACACACTATTTATTATTGTAAAAGGCGTTCTCAGTTGTAAAAAAAAAATCTTAAATTTAGACCTAGTTGTGTCTTTATTCGGAAAGACTTCCAAACCGACACGCCAGTAAAAGTAACGAAATGAAGGAAGTCTGTTTACAAAATGGCGTCACATAAAAAATATTATACACTTGCGTTGTCCCGAATGGTGATAGAAAATTCCATTTATATAAAAATACAACGCACTAGACCAATGTCCAGTGAATATTCATCCATTAACATTGGATTAGTCATATTGTAGCAGGTAACAAGTTTATCTAGTGCTTTAAATTAATTTCAAAGTGGGGCGCCGGTATGGAAGTGATTCCCTTTATTCTTTATTTATTCTCTCTAATGGCCCTTAAATTTATGCACAGGACTTTGCATGTGGATTAAGAAAACTATATTTATTACAATAATATCCATATCGTTTAAATATTTCCCCAAAATGTCAATGTACATTATATTATTAATAGATAATAAAAAAAAAATTAAACATATATGTACCCTCTACGCTCATTGTGTCTGTCTTAAGTTAAATGGGCGCATATTATCATTACATTGCTTTAGGTATAAGAGGGTGCGCTCACATGCGCTCAACACATGTGAACCATCTTGAAACATAAACATAAACAAAGGGAACATTCGATAAAGAAATGCAAGCACAGCGACCATCCCACACAGTCTAGACGGGCTTGCCCTCCTTTCACAAAGCCCGCGCAACCTCAATCGGAATCACTGAACCGGCTCAGTAAGCTCTCTTGCGTATTATACTCTGTTAGACTTACTTACTTACTTAGGCCCTTAGATCATTGCAGAGCATAGGCCATCAACAACCATCCGCCATCGCACTCTGTTCTGGGCAGTCTTCTGTAGCTCGTGCCAGGTGGTCCCCCATTTCTTTAATTCGTCTTCGGTTTTTCGCCTCCAGGTACTCCGAGGCCGGCCTCGCTTTCTTTTCCCCTGATGATTCCAGAACAAAACAATACTCTGTTAGACCAAGAGAATTTATAAGTTCTGAAGTAGGCTTAAATTTAACTGGAAATATCCGAAATGTCTGCCTTAAGTATGAATTATGATCCAAACCTTTGACTTATAGATCTAGTAGCTTCTAAAAAGAAAAGTAAGTTTCGTGGCCATGGTCTTTACTTAGCCTCTTTAAGCGACTTGCTTTATAACTTGAACGGGAAGATCCAAATCGCATTGAATTTTAAGGCAACCATTTGAATCTAGTCTCTAGAGAAGCACACTAACACTTAGCCACAAACAACAAACTTAGAGAACAGCGATAACATTTAAGGTACATGCCTCATATAAATTGTAGATTTAGAGATTAGAATACATAGATGAGGCAGCCACTACACCATCAAGTGGTTGAAATATTTTAAAGGTATGGAATAAGCAGCCCAGGCTTTTTTAAAATAGGAAAATGTCTGAACTTTCGACTATAGTAACTTAGTAGCTTCGGCACCCATTGCTTTGAATTATATGTACTCTCTAATCTACATTTAGATTAGAATTAGATTTAAACCTATATGTAGATCTAGATCTAGATGGCAAACTCCAGAAAGTGGCAAAAAAGCTAAATGAAATTTCAAAATGTATTTGTGAAGTCGTTTAATTTTACTTTATCACAGATAATGTGTGGGGCATTCTTTAGACCGCTACAAAGCTGCTCAAACAAGGGTTTTGATGATAAGTATTATTTAGTGCAGAGCGACAACCCAAGTGATCTAGGGTCTTCAACCATAAAACTGCTATATCATATGTTTTGAATTTGAAATTACTATAATTTCACATGAAAATGTGTATAATAAAACATATTCCTTTCAAATTTGGAGGTTTTAGCGAGTGTAATTCAGACTTGTTTTGTAACAAAAATGCTTTGTTTTACACATGTTTAGGGCCCCGACGCCATTCAAGTTGCCTACCAACCAAAAGCTCACATTTTCTACTTTATATATATGTTCAAACGGATATCAGTTTTGCTCAACCATTTCCGAGAAAACATCAAAACCTCCCTTTATTCACCAAGCTCTATCTCTTTTCACAATTGTCTCGTGCTAACAAAAACTACATTCTTAAATTCAGTGCCATGAAATTCCCTTTAAACTGGTTCTTAATTGATGTATATGAAGTAAATTTGAAAATTTTCATTTGTTTTGGAAATACCAAGAGCCCCTTCATGGAGTCTGCCATATCTAGTATATCCAGATCTAGATCTAGATTTCTAGATATTTATTGCGCCAGCGGCCATTCTCACCACCTTGTCCAGCTTGCTGTGGGTCATTTCTTTGTTCCCTTTCTTTCATTTAATATGGTTATGAATTTGATAATTGGTTGTACTTAAATCTTAAACACTACATACAGTCTAACCATTGATAAGCATCTTATTATATGGTTTGGAGGGTGCTGATCCTGAATATGGCACTCCCATTTGGCGCAAACACGCTGTTTTGGAAATAAAGCCTTTCAAAGTTGGGAGTTATTTAATGCAAAGTGTGTAATAATACTTCTGTTTTGTGACATCGGAAGTAAGACCACTTAACCCGTATTCTTATGGCCTTTATTGTTATAGTCACATGATGTGTACAAATACTGTTTTAAACCACATGACGTACCAGAGGTTTAGAAGAAATGAAAGTCACATAGGGTTTATTAACAGTACCGGAACTATTTAAAATATTGAAAGTTTATTGATTGAAAAATTTTTTCCTGCATCACAACCAACAGATTTTGAGTAAGACCATTTCTATATTTCTTGGTCAATTAATTTAAATTTATAATGTAATAAAGAAAACATTATGGCACAATTTAAGAGAGTCATAACATCACATCATTATGACAGTACTGTTACTTTCTATGTTATTTCTGAAAATACTTTGTCCTCCATCCAAATGACAGATTCAAAACGTTTTATCACAGCCTCTGATTTAAATTTTAGATCTAGTTTAACCTAGATACGAAGTTAGGAAATGGGCGAAGCTATTAATTGTTTATGTGTGCAGTTCCATCTTCTTTTTTTTTCTAATAGTAATAATAGGTCTAGATCAGTTCTCCCATTAAAAAAAATTAATATTTTTTCCTTATAAATGTTTGGTATCAGATTGAAAGTAATTGGTTGTACGATAAGTATTTAGAGTTAAAAAAAAAACCAACAATTTATTACAATGGATTACAATTTGTGATTACAACTTCATTACAAGTTTTTTAAATCTGTTAGATCTTTTCCTCTTAAGTGTACAAAAAGTACTTGTAAACGACAGATAAATTGTGTAGTTGAAAAGGAATTTTAGGTGCAGTTTCTTTTTTCTGGCCTTTTAAAATACTTTTTCCGTACAAACAATGGGACCATAACCTCATTTATATTTTCAGAATCTTCAAACGTTTGTAAGCTTGATTTAAATGTGTATTAGAGAGATTTTTTTATTATTTTAAGATACATGCAAAGAACCTACTTCAACAGGGAATGTTTTAATCTGAAGTAACTGGCCCAGTCATGTCGGATAACAAGCAAGAACAGGCACCTGAGCAGAGTGGCTGTTATTGGTGAGGTTTAAATTTGTGCCTCTTTTATCAATCACGAGTGCAACTTTTTCTTTAGGATTTTTTTCTTGTGCAGCATAAGTTCATGCTATGTTTAAAAAAAAAGTAGAGACATATTTTTTTGTATATAGGTAGGTTGGTTTATCATTTTAGGGACATGACCAAAATCTGATTATTTTAAGGCTAAATCATTGAGAATTTTCGTTAAAAAAAAAAGTTTTTTTGCCATATATGCTAATTAAAATTAATGATTGAGAGGGCTTTTATACTGGAACTTTATGCAGGTCAGGCAGAGGGTAAGCCTACAGAAAGAAGAAGTCAGGTTGCAATTATGAGGATGCAAAAAAAAAAGGAAGGAACTTTTAAATTGGAGCTGAGTCCATTCTTACATTTTTTACTATACAATCAAAGTTGCAGGCATTTAACTAGTTTATTAAATAAATATTCATCATTTGCATCATATCTCATGTTTATGAAAATCCCTGGCGGTTTAATGTGATAAATGGGAAGAGGGGCTTTCTGTATTTTATATTTGTATGCTAAGTGAAAAACATGTCCCCTTTTATAAATTATGAGCTACCATAACATTTTCAGACTAAATAATTGAAATAATTTTTTCATATAAAAAGGATGGGAAAAATTAGCTTTGTATTTTCTCAATATTTGAATGTTAAATGTTTCTAAACTTGATATTTGCATTTTTATCAATATTTATGAAAAATTTGTTACCCAATGTGTATAAACAAATGGAAGTTATCTAGGCCGAAACAATTTATAGGACCAGTATACTTATGCATATAGAGTCTACCTGCAAGGATGGAGCTCTCCCACAAAATGAATTAAAATGCACTGATTGTCAATTTGAAGGATTAAATTTGACTGAAAATTTTCTTGGCGTGTTGTATGGACTGTCCACAAAGTTATCAGGTAAAACCTGAAGATTTACAAAAAAATGATGAAAATGATATTTATATATATAATATGTATATATATTAGGACTGGTTGGTGTGCACCTCAAATTATTCTTTCTCATGGAAAATTTTCAAGTGCATTTTTCTTCATGTGTCTCTCTTATCATCTTTTTTTTCCTGTGTTGCACATCCTAAGTAAGAATAATCTTGCCACAAACAAAAAATTCTTATCATTTAGAAGGGCTTATTAAAAAGTTATATAACAATGCGTCACAATACCTAAAAATTCTACACAACTCAACTCATTTAGTGATGAAATTAAATAAATACTTTTAGTAGATCTGTTGTTTGAAAATTTTCATCCAAATTTTACGTCTTGTTTCTAAACTTTACCTGTAGTGGTGAGAAGAGAAAACTTGGCACTCAAGAATTTCAGTGCAATTCCTGCGCAACATGGTTCCATGGTCCTTGTTTGGATATTCAAGCAGAGTGAGTTGCCTACATATATATTCATATTTTATTTACTTATATTTTGTATTATACAGTCATAATATATATATTACCGGTTGCCGCTTACAATTGTGAGATGCGACCCTATTGAAAAAAAAAATTAAAAGAGAATTCAGACTTTTGAAATGAAATGATACTTAAAAATTCTTACAGCGCTATGGAGAGCTAGGGAAAGCAATAATAATATTCTAAAATTCTTTGGTCCCTTCAAACTGGACGGTACATGATTAAAAAAACTTTGCATGGAGGACGCTCTAGAAGACGAAAAGTGGAGGGGAAGACCTAGAAGTCGTTAGGAGCAAGATATTGCAGAATGGCTGAAGTGAAAATAGCTAAGCAACGGAAGCAGGCGTAAGAACGTATGGCAGATAGATACTCTGACACCTTGTGTTGGAGGATCCGCCTTAAAGAAGATATTTTGTATACTGCTTGCAGCGTAAACACAGCAAATCTATCAAGGCCACTCAAGTTTTTTTGAAAATGTGTCAATTGTAGAGCGTATATTCTTGTATCTGACAGTCTTCACTAAGCCCGTGCCGATCATAAAATTCTCAGGCCCGCGGGCTGACGGGCTGATCTAACTTGGGCCCGTTAGGCCCGGGCCGGGCTACGGGCCCAAGTCTTCAGTATTTTTATGCAGGGAGTTTTTGTTTTGTTTTGTTTTTTATCTTTTACTTTCATTTTCATTTGGAAAATACATAAAGAAAAATCAACAGTTGTTAATTTCCTAAAATTCTTGATCTACTTTCAACGACACTGACTAGCCGATGCACCCGGTGTTCATCTAGACATGTTTTTATAGTTATGCCCAAAGCGAGTTTACATATTTCTGTGAATAAGTGAACTCCATGTATTGAGAGAGTTCTAGATTTCTTAAAGTTGTATAAAAACTACACCACAATAGTTTATTTCATCTAGCAGTATGCGATTTTTTGAAAGATTTAAAATAGAATCTCGCACCTTTTACATTTTAAAATGGGGCAAAAAGCCCGTTGCACCGCTCGGCCCGATCACTGCTATAGCTTAACCTGTGCGCACAGGTAGAGCCCGTGTCGCAGCACGGGCCGCAGCACCACAGGCCGCAGCCCAGCAAGCCGCCTAGCCCGATCAGCGTCAGTCAGAATGTACAAAATGCAAAATCAAACCCCTGAATCCTTGATCAAAGAAATTTTTTTGCCTTTTCGTCAATTAAAAAATTAGTAATTGAAATGTAATTGCATCAAACTTTGCTTGTGCCCCCAAAATACTGATCGGCCCGTTTCGGGCTTTCTGAGACGGCCCGGGCCCGTGATCACATGACTATGATCGGGCCGCTCGATCTCGGGCCGGGCTTTTTCACGGGCTTAGTCTTCACATTTGTGATACATGTGCATAGAGACAGTAGAATAAAGATGACAGTCTCCCAACCTGAGCTAAGTCATAGGGACAATTTAGGTTCACTGAAACTATGAATAACAAGAATATACAGTGGAATCCGGATAAAGTCAACACCTTGGGACCGAAAAAAAGTGTTGACTTTAAGCGAGTTGACTTTATCCAATTTTAAGGGGGGGGGGGGTGCAACATATTACAATTGTGTGAGAACTAGATAAATTCAACGAGCGCAGCATACTGTTACTCTGAGAAATGATGAAGGCTAGCTTAGCCTAGATGTAGACACAGGTATGGAATGCCTAGCTGTGTGCACATGAACACTGCGTTCGCACTGGAGTGGGAGAACCATCGGTGAGCTGCACCAATCAGCATCTGTCACTGTCTTTTGCCAACCGTACTAGCCCCCCCACTAGCTCTTGCATGACCAGTGGGCCCAGACACTGAGACGGGCGAGCGAACGCTGCACGCAGTGTATTGAATCGTGATTGGAAACAAAGAGCGCCCACCCACCCACCTCCTCTACTTCTCTTTGTCTCTCCCAAGACCCATCTGGGGTCTCTCTTTATCTTTCCATTGGACCACGAGGTGTTGACTTTAAGCGAAAATAGGTCAGAGGCTGTTGACTTAATGCGAAATAATATTACTTAAATAAAGAAGGAAAAAAAACGGGACTGTTGCAAAGTGTTGACTTTAACCGAGAGTTGACTTCAAGCGAGTTGACTTCTCGTGGATTCCACTGTATATATGTATAAAAATTTTGTTCTTTCTTTCAGTTTCATTATTTAATTTTTTAGTATTCGAATGACTTTGTGGCGTAAATCATTATTTTTTTCTTCTTTTTTTTTTCCTCAAGGCCCGGCTTACCCTTTATGATCAGCTATCTGTTTTTGTGTAAAAAGTGTAGTGGGATAGGGCATGAGACGTTCCAAAAAAGACAGGCCAGTAAGTAAAGCTTTTTTTAATAAAGTTTTTTGCATTGTATTATATCATTGATGTGTCCTTTGGTGTTATTTGAGTGGATTTTCATGAAGTTTTTAATAAGCACTTGATTTGACATAATTCATTTTCAAATTTTCAAATTTTTTATTTTCTACTTATGGATGCAAAACAAGACAAATGACTGATACATTTTTAAAGAAGTGTATGTCGCCTAAATAGGTCCACTTATATCTTGTTTTTTTTTATCGTAAAGCAATGTATTGTTAGACTTGAGTCATAAGATGTCACTTCCATCAGTATTTTGCTCAATGACTTTCATATTTTTTCCATATCATCCCAGCATTTCTTCAGATCTGTCAAATGACACTGGCTAACTTGATCTTTGACGCCCAAACAGCTGGAAGTGACAAAACCATGTTTTCTAGAGACAAAGTAATTTCAATTTACATTAGTTTAGAAAATACCAGACTGAATTTTAATCAAATTACTTAAATACAACCTCCTTTCTTTGTGCTAAAATTTACATTACAAACATTTATTGAAGATATGAATTCATACTTCTTTGCATCTAAATATTTAAGGTACTTATTTTAATGAATGTCATTAAAACTGACTTTTTTAAACGAAACCCATATAAGCCTACTACATTTAGAAATAACGTCCTACATGGCTCACATGAGGAAGGATACTACACCCAACAACTTTTGCCTTATGTTTCATTGCTTGTAAACTAAGAAATCATTAAAGAATATCCATGTGATTTCTAGATTTTTGAAATTGCAAATTACATCTGTAGTTAACAAAACTACTTTACAATTCAAGCATTGCATACTGTTTGTATAATTCACACCTATGTTACAAGGGTTTGATATCCTCTTATTTTCAATTTTAGACCTATAATGCTAGAGAGTTGAGCAGGGCAGGTTGGCTTGAAATTTCATGTTAGGCTTTTTTGTAACTTATGTTTTTTTCCCCTTTATCATTTTCAGGATATTATACCTTATATTGACAAAAACTGGGAACAGCTCACAACAATGCAGCGTAGGGTGAAAGTCACATGGCATACAACCATCTATAAAACAATGGTTTGTTTATCTCCTTTTCTTCACCATTCACACCACAGACTAAAAAAAATGTGTAGTTAAAAGATGAAATAAACCAATTTTTTTCTTTCAAACAAAAACCTGAGGCATATTGTAAAATATATTAAGTAAAGCAATGTACAGGAATGCAGGGGTTCTGATTATTACAGGAATTCCGATTTTTAAAATGGTTTACCGCATTTTTTTTCAGCTCAGACTTGAAAAGTTTGCAAAAGTGAAGAATAGTAAAAGTTTAGGATGCTTATGTTGTTGTGGGTGTCAATTATGGATAAAGAAACAGATAATTGTACCATAGATTACTATATAGGGACAGCATTTTAATGTATTATAGATCTTATCTTAGTGGATGTCCAAGATTCTATAATGGTCACTGTCAAGTGTTAGTGCCTTGTAGCATACTTCGCAGAGGTCTTGAAAATTTTCCTGCTTTTGTCTGTTAAGTGCTTGCGTCCCTGAATATAAATGTCTGTATAAAATCTTCACTTCTCAGATAGAAAATTTATTGAGCTGTAGAAAATGAAAGAACTTTTTTTCTTGACAGAAGAGAGAAGTAGTGTTTTTATGACATGCAGGAGTGCCTTTTGAATAGCTTGAAACGAGTATATAATGATTGAATATTCAGATGAAAAAACATACAAAATAATAAAAAATTTAGTATATTAAGGCAATGTCAGCTATCATGCCCAAGAATTATAAAATTTAATATAATATTTCCTTTGACATAAACCTAAACTGTAAGAAAAGCTAAAAGATAGGACATGATTAAATTTTTAGTTTTCAGTTTTTTTTCTGTTTCAACGATTTTCATATTTCTTTTGTATGATTACTCCTCAACCACCTTTTTACTGATACCTGTCTATATATTTTTTCTTCCCAAAATAGTTAAAATGAATTTGAGGCTAAATTTCATATTACAATCTTGCCAAAGTTGTGTTTGTTTTTTTCATGTTGCCAGATGAAAGAGACTGATGTATTTCTGTACAAAGAGGACATACCTGGCGAATCTTACTTTGGTTTGGTTAACCAGGTAACAAAACAGCTTCCATCATTTCGAAAATGAATATTTATGTTTATGAATGTATGATGAATATTTCATCAGCCCTTTTGATTTTCATCAACTTTTTTTAAAACACCCAATAATAGTGTAGATAATAGAGGCTTCATAAGCTTAACAACATGCCTAAAGAGATTCAAACTTTCAAGTTTGATAGAATGTTTTTTTTTTGAATAATAGTTTATTTTCTGAACATGCTTTTTATGTGGATGCAGAATATTGTTTGGACATGCGGAATATTGTTTGGACACAAATATTTGTATGGAGAAAATTTGTGTGTGTGTGTGTGATCATTTCATTTAATTTTTAAAAATCTTTTAATGCTTTTTGTGCGTACCAATGTTAATTCAAAATTTCATGTTTTTTAATTGGAATTGCTATTATATTATTAAATGTTGAGATGATGTATAAAAGGTAAAGTAGCTGCATCTCTCTTTACTTCAATCATCGGTGCATGAAAAATTGCGGCATATTGAAAAATTTGAATATTTTTAATGCAATAAGGGAAAAGGGCCCCTTGGTTTGTTCACTTTTTGAAAACTGTTTAGCATCTATCATCGACATTCTTTACATTATTATAATAACAACAGCCATTTGTAACATGCCATAATTGACCTTATTTTACTTTAGGATTTAACAAAAGTGGGGCCAGTATCAGATGCAGCGCGTGTCACTGCCCAGCCCTCACAAGGTTTGAAGGCTCCTTCGATGCCGATAGAAACTGGACCAGGTCAGTCTTCAAGATTTCGCCTCCTATAGGGCTTTGACGAGAAATGCTAGAGTTCCAACCTTTTATTTTCAATTACATTTTTTAGTAAATACCTCAAAAGGAAGGAAGAGCTTAGGGTTAATTTTGTTTTTAGTTATCTTACTCATGTCCGGTTTGATTATATTTTTTTCTTGTAGAAAACCTTGTTCTTGTCCAATGATTAAAGGAAAAATTTTCCTTCATGCTTTTATTTTTTTTCCCCTTTATTTTTATATACTGAAAACATCATAAGGTGGAAAGTTGGATATTCCTAGTAATATTAAAATCTTTCTTACAGGAAAACGAACAAGCAAACGCAAAGCTCCAATGGACAGTCAACAAGCGTCAAATTTAAAGCAGAAAAAAAGGTGACATTTTGAATTTGTTTAAATATATATCTACTAAGTAAAAGGAAATGTTAGAGGTATGTGTAAAATGAAATTTTCAAGTTGCTAGCTTTTTTTTGGTTTATGAATGTTTAGGAGAGGAATTAACTAAAAATGTAAAATCTCAGATTCTAATACAGAAAAATCAAACATGACATCATTTGCCATTTCCGATAAACTGATATCATTTATAAAACTGTATGCCCCTCAACATTACGATATTGGATAAACGTACAGCTTCCATCATAAATAATTGGGCTGACTACCATTACACATTTTAAGCATTGAAAGGAAAAAAAAATTCACTTTTTACTCCCACTGAGATACACTTTAATATTTTGTGGATCTTTGAATTACATTTGAACATGGAAAAAAAATTCTGTCAAAACTTATTTCAGCAGCTGTGGCCATGTGAACCCAATGGAAAAAAAATACTGTCAAAACTTATTTCAGCAGCTGTGGCCACGTGTACCCATCTATTCCCATTAAAATCTTTCAAAACTGTTAAATTTCTGGTATTACAAATTTTTAGTCCAATTACGCTAATATCACTTTCTTGTTATCCACAAAGGTTGACTGCTCTGCAAACATTTTCAACATAAAGTAATGTTATAAGCTATAAAATGTAAATAGAAACATGGCAGTAATGGATTCTAATCATGGATTAGTAAAGGAATAAGCCTAGTCTCACCCAGTATAAGAATTAAGTTCTACAACTTCAGGAAATCTGTAAATTCTTGGAAGTAACAGCTGATTGTAAACAGCTTTTTTTTCACTGAAACAAAGAAAAAGCAACCTTACATTGAATTCTCTCTTTTTCCTCCCTCCTTTTATGGAAGGTTAAAAAAAAGGGGTGGGGGTATTTCAAACATGAAACACATTTTAATAGTTTTAATTCCGAAGAAAGGATTAAAATGTGCTAGATTGAAATTATAAATAGGGCCTACTCAATACAAGTCATATCTTCGGACATGTAAAATAAAAGGTGTTTAAACTTAGTAACCAAAAGTAAGCCATTTGTTATCAAAATGTTTGTCCTCTATCTAAAGCGACATATTTAAACTGAAGTCATAGACATGCATCACTCATACAAATCTACCTTCTCATTTCCATGGAAATACTACTTTGATGTACTCATATAAATAAAGATAAGGATGATGTAGAAACTGTGAAAAAT
The DNA here is from genome assembly GCA_019649035.1 of Elysia marginata. NCBI lineage: Eukaryota > Metazoa > Mollusca > Gastropoda > Plakobranchidae > Elysia > Elysia marginata. Next base: position 53,771 of record BMAT01004697.1, read on the forward strand.
ATTTTTTGCTAACAATAAGGTAATTGCATGGGAGTGACCCTGCCATCAGGGACAGAGTGTGGCCTTTTCATGCTCGCAGTGTTCTAATAGTAGAGATGCAGAAGCCACCTAACTGCGTTTAAGGATGTCTATGCAGTCATGACAAAAAAAAAAATCAGATTGTGATTTACTTATAGTGTGATTGGATGATAGACAATACAATGACCTGTCAAATCGTTTTGTATTTCTGTTGTACATTTTATGAGTGTTTAAGTAACCCTCTTTATGTTGTAGTTTTTAGATAATGAAGAACTCATAAGTATAGAGCAGCACATTCAACCATAATAAATTACTTGTATATATAGCTGAGGCAGTGAATTCTTCATATCTAAATAAGGTGTTTTGGTAAATTCTAAGATTTAACTTCACTTGTCTCCCAAGTCAATGTAATTTTCTATTTTGATTCTGTAGCAATCCAAATGGATGTTTCATTATTAAAAAGAAAAGTTTGTCATTACAATATATGTGCTTTTTACAGAGAGGGAGCACAGTTGCATTCTAAGAAAATAAAAACAAAAACAAAAACATATATTTTTTCACTCTGTGCTGTAATTTACTACTATTAAGAAATTTATGGTTGCAATTGCGAGAATATTTTATGCATAAAAACATATTTCTTAAATCTTACAGGCAATTTAGATTTTGGACTTGTCTCAAATTGACGCAAGGTTAGATATCAAGATTTGTGTTGGAATCAGCTGCTTTATATATATGACTCAACTCTGGAGTATTTTATAATGTTTCTGTATCATCCACTGTTGTGTTTAGATATTTTAAAAAATCTTTCCCCAGTGACTCTTCTGCGTCAGTCAAGCTTCCAGCACATGGATACCCTCTGGAGCATCCGTTTAATAAAGACGGCTACCGTTACATCCTGGCTGAGACAGACCCACATGCTCCCAATAGACAAGCGTTTGACGAGAGTGTGGAGTGGGCAGGCAAACCCATACCAGGCTATTTGTACCGTTGTCTATTGGGACATGAAGTTCTTCTCGCATTACATGATAGAGGTAAGGCTTTTTTAAAGCTAGGTTACGTTTCTGTTTAGAGCAGTTAATATATTTCATGAAGATAAAGAAATGATTCATCATTTTCAAATCTCTGTGACACCTTTTCTTCACCTTAAAAGAAATGCAAGGTCAAATGCAATATCTATGATTGATTTCTTCTTGCGCCTTATGATCATACACATGTGTATTAGAGGTGTTTTTACCCTTGGAGGACTACTCATGCTATTTTTCTTTCTACAGCTCCTCAATTAAAAGTCTCAGAGGATAGAAAGACTGTCTCAGGCGAGAAAGGTTACAGTATGATCAGAGCTTCTCATGGTGAGGAAAACAAAAATATTTTCAGAGTGAATCACATTTTCTTTAGATTATCAACAAATATAGAATTTACTAAGATTTCTCTATATTTCTGTGCGGAACAAATCAAATGCAGTAGCTGCAGTGTTAACCATATGAGACATAGTACACTCGGTTTGTCCACAGCAGATTTTTCTATTTATTATAATTAGAATTGAAAAGTGAAATAGTAAAGCTAGAAAAAAATATTGAATCAAAGTTTTTTAGTACCTAGGTTGAAAGCTGGGTTTGCTTTTTATAAATTTTAGTCTTTTACTCCAAAACAATTGACCAATTCTCATTGTGCTGCCCCAGAAGCCAATTTTTCATGAAACTCTGTATTTCAGTTTGTAAAGAGAATGGACAAAAATTTTTTTGTTTAAATGAAGAATGCCAGATAAGCAAATTGCACTTTAAAAGCACTAAGCAGAATAGGCATGCTTATTGCACAAGGTTAGTGGGATGCAAAAAAAGGCTGACATGATATCAAAGATGGTTTAAGAGTTAGATGAATTTGAATGGAATGATGGTTTATTAAGTAGCCCTGTCAAATGCCTCCTAGTCTACTAAACTGACTTTAGTTTATTTTTTTCAGTTTATCCCATAGTATTGACAGCTTGTATCAGTTTCTGATTTAGTTTGTACCATTTAACCCTTTCAAAGCTCTGAAGTTTTTTTTCTCATTTTATGTCCTTTATAGTTAAACTTAAAGGCTAAGTCATTCATTTTAACTTATTTTCTGGCTTAAGTGGTAGTGTTCTTATTTTGAAAGCAGAAGTTTATAAAAATCAGGAAGGATTTGATTTTTTTTTCTTTTTTAATTGTTATCCACTGCAGTCTAATTCTCAATAATTTGTTCTGAGGACATTTTGGTATTTTTTCACATTCGAGGCTGCTTTGCAACTTTTACAATACAAAGTTGAAAGTTAAATTGTTACTTAACTTCATTGGACAATTTTTGTAAAAAAAAATGTAATGGAAACCTTCTGAACATCTTGATACAGGTGTTAATCATGGAAATTGGTATTTTGAGGTGAAAGTTACGGAAATGCAAAATGAGGCTGCTGCTCGGATAGGCTGGTCCCTTGCTCTAGGTAAGTCAATAGCTGCATGTACCATAGTTTGATTAGAAGGTTCCTAAACTACAAAAAGAAAAATGTGTTGAAATTTTTTTGTTTTGTTTATATATACTAAGAATGTATCCTTTTCTTGTGAGTGAAGTATTGGTATAGGCAGGTTATGACTTGTCATAAACTTTTCTCCCCTCCATTTGGTTTTCTTACATATTCATAAAGCGAGATAATGTTCAAAGGTATTATTAATCAGTATGTTCTGTTTATTTTATTTTTTTTTTACAAAAGATAGTTTAAAAAAATGTAATAGCAAAAAGCCCCTGGTCTTGGATAGAAAAGATCAAAGCATACCAACCTTAATAAATGCAGTAGTGCTCAACTATAGTGGCAACTACTTCAGCGAGACCATCCTCATCGCCGGATTTTGGATAATTCCACCTTTTTCTCTATATGAAGTCTATTATATGAAGGCAGCTGCAGATACAAGCCCAACATTAGAAACAGAGAGCGAAATTGGGCAAGCTATAAAAAAATTGTAGTAAAAATAAAGCAAGTTACTTTCTGTACACACAGCAGGCAAAGCCGATATGATACCTTAGGCCCATACTGGACTAGGCCTGTACTCAAAGGCTGGTGCTTGCCTTTGTTTTTCTACAGTAGTTCCTAAGGTGGGGCGGGGGGTAAAGCTGTTTGCAGCTGTGTTAATCAGTGTGGCCTGTTCAGTGATGAGTGAGAGGAATTGTGAGCCTAGATATCAAAATGATGCATGTGCAATGGTGTAGATCTAAGCTTACCATCAACACATGTACAATGTGGTTTTTTTTTCGTTTTTTTTTTTGCTAATTCCTCTTTGTATTCCTATTGCAGGAACTTGCCTATAGCAAGATTTTTTTTCTGGAATAAAAAATCCCACTGCAGTCATGTTGTACTGTACCCTCTTTTCAGGCAATCTTCAAGCACCTTGCGGATACGACAAGTTCAGCTACTCCTGGCGTTCTCGCAAAGGCACTGCTTTCCATCAGTCCAGAGGACACCATTACCATGATGTAGGGTATGGTGAGGGCGATGTCCTTGGCTTCTTCATCAGTCTGCCAAAACCTGTTGAGACTGAGATGATGCTTCCATTGACACACAAGGACAGGGTAAGTCCCTTTTAGCTGACCGGGCCAGCTTGTCCACATCCAGCCATTTTGGTAGCTATTTGCCTCATGCTTTTACCTCATAATTTACTCATTCTCTTGTATTTGTCTTCCCACATTATCTCTGTGTCTCTCTTTATTTGATTCTTTCACAGTGGTAGAATTTTTTTTCTTTAATGATAAAAAAATGCATGCTGCCTTTATATGGCTGTTGTGCTCTAATCCCTAGACAAAATCTTTGTTTAATGTTATGTGCGATTAAAATAATTGAAGGGCCCTATCCCAAATAAGGGTACAGGAATATTGTATTGATTACAGAAAGAAATTTGACTAGAGAGTATGAAAATATTTCCCCAGGTACCAAGCGACTCACTTAATGTAGGCATGACTGTTAGGAATCTAAAGGTAGATTGCTGCAGTGATATGCAGAATTGGGGGCTCCTAGTTGAGAGAATATAATTGTCAATTTATCTCTGTAAATATTTTAACCATTGCTTCTTTCAATTTTTAAAAATGAAGCTATGGTATAAATCTATTGTGCAGTAGTACAACAAAGTTAAATTAAATGATTCGTTACTTTTTCTGTAAAAAAACACACAAACAAAAAACTTTTCACATATTGCCCCTAGAGGACATGTTTGCGGAATTGTTTTTAATAACAAAATGTACACCAGTACAAATAATCAGCAGTATTTCTAAACTTTTTATGCCTATTTTTCTCTTGTGTTTCTGTCAATTTTGCTGCATGCACTATAATCTAAAGCTCCATATTTACGGCCATCTTTTACGTTACCACAAAGTTATTTTTTTGTCTGTTTTGTAATAGCTTGAAAGAATACACAAAAACAGTCCAATATTCAAATAGGTTTCTTTTGAACACAAGAATAACATAAGCATTGTATGCATGATACTTTGTTAAATAAAATCGTTTATTTAAGTTAAAGCGTTAAATTTTATTATACATGGTAAAACAACAGAAATACCTGGATCAATATAAATTATACAACATACAGTAATTCAAGCAAAATTTTTTTTTTCGTAAATGCAGGTAACAGTAAGGCTAACGCTGGCAATAGTTTACCTGAACCATAGAAACAAATTGCATCAAACAAAGCTGATGTCATTGATTTACACAAATGATTGCCTTAGTTTTGATTTAGATTCACAGATAGCTTAAAAAACATGCAACTGTTTTAAATATGGCAAATACTGTTCAAGTATGACAAATACTACCATCAACAAAGAATCCAAAATTATTTCTTGAAAACAAATGTACAAATTATGCAGAGTGCAGCTTAAAACTCTATAATTATGTATTTTATTTCTAACTGATAAGCATACTGTTTACTCCAGCTATATTGGCAATTATTTTAAAAAAATTTATTATTGTCTTATTGTACTTTTAGAAGGGGTGCTAGCAAACAGTGACATATATCTGCTCTTACAGGTAATAACAGAAACCCTCAATTTAAGAAAATATTAAGGATTTTTAAAGGCAACAAAATCTCATAATCATGACAAAACTGGAAAGCAGCAAGCTTAATAAATCTTAATACCGAGTTAGTCAGTCATGAGTCATGGTTCTACATGTGATTCCTGTTGGGATGCTATTGGGATGTTTTCAGGCCTGGCTCCTTTTTCTGTAACATTATTCTATTTTTACAAGTTAGTGAAAGACTCCATTTAAGTCAAGTACAATTAATAGAGTCTTGCACAAGGCATGTTTCTAATGGCAAGGCCAATCGTATCACAAGGCACTTTCAAAAAAGTTTAGCCTCAGAATTTATCAATACAAAATCCTTTAAGCCACTACAAGGTATAACAGCATGTAACAGTCATGTTTCAGTTCGACTATTGAAATTCTTTAAAAAAAAAATTTTTTTTTAATAAAAAAAACTGCAAAGTTTTCTGTACATGTGCTAGCAATCATTCTAAGTAATTTCTTCAAAAGATTATTATGTGAAAATTTTTTTTCTGTAGTTGATCGTCTAGATAATTTGTTTGTTACAGAAAGTTTGTATAAATCCACTGCATTCTTGTGTTCATCTAACTTTTAGCTGCAAAGGGCTGCAGTGGGTTTTTTGTTTGGTGAAAATGGTACTTACACGCAACTAAATAAAATTTGTGAGATAAAATGGCACATGATATTGTTAGGTTGATCTGATGAATGTCCATTGCAAAGTATCTTAATCACATTTGCAATTAAAACAACCATTTTTGAAGGATGCTCTAGACTTTTCTTCCGAAGTGGCTAAAACCCAATCAGAATAAATTTTAATCCGTTACATCAAGCATTTTCTTAAGAGTCTTCTAAAGTGCTCCTATTCTTCTCGTATTGAAACAGACGTACATAGAAGTACTTGGATAGCTATGATGGGAGATTAATCCCAGTTGAACGAATATTTATGCATTTTCCGAAGTTCATTCTATGTTGTAATACTAATTGTAACTTTTCAAAACCGTTAGATCCTAGTTATAATGGTTGACCATTACATTAAGAATGAATTTAAGGATCTGAAAATTATGAAATTTTAAATAACGTCATAAGCTGAGTGCAATGAAGAGGATTTGCTATGGGTTAAAGGCCATAAAGCCAGTACAATATTTTTGGTTACAAAAAAGTGTTCATATATATATATAGATAAATAAATAGAACAAATACATAATCATATTAAAAAGTTAAAGGCACAAAAGTCTAGGATACAAATTATGAAAATGTGGTCATTTACAAATGCAGTACCAAAATATTTTCATCTGTTGATATTTACTGGCAATGATACCCATAGTAAAGGCACACTTATATGTAAAACCAAGATGCTCAATTGGCTTACATTGATCAAAAGCAACAGAAAAATATAGTCTTGCTACCTTCAATGAAGTTCATTAACATGTATGCATGCATGGCTTCCAATTGTGAAACACTGTAAATTTTTAATTGTAATACTGACGAAAATGAGGTCACTTCAGATAAGGGCTATTCCTTCCCACTGCTTTGTACAGGTTCATTTAACGGATTGCATGCCCTCTGATCTTTTTGTCATGTTGATTCAAACAACCGTAGGTGAAATGTTGAATTTGTTTCCTCTCAAGCGCTTTAAGTAGTTCTATATTTTTATATGCGCCTCCAGCAATAACAAACAACAACAAAAAAAAAACACGTGAGGACGCCAGGGTAGGTCAGTTGCTGACGAATATGATCGACAACTTATAACAACCTAGAAGTCAGTAAATACCACGCAGGTGTTGCAAATCCATTAGTCTGGATTTTCATGTGACCTTTAGTCTGCTTGTATTAGTATTTTTTAACTTGAGTATCAGACAGTTTTCAAAGTGGCACATCACAAAGCACAGGTGCAATAACTAATTCTAGATTGGCTGTCAAATAGATATAACCGTAGTGAATTGTCCCTATGTTCCTAAAGCACATGTATCACACCACGACCTATAAATGTGTGCTTTTTTTGTCTTTAGCACTAGAGAGGGCATAACATAAAGTCTTTGGCCTTGCATATACTCATTTTTTTTTCTGAACCTAGCACAATAGATACACACTGTACATAGTTAATGGTATCTTGTTGTCAAGTTACACCGATTCCAAATTGAGTATTGTGATAACGAACAGAGGGGATTACACAGTGAGCAGCATCTATAGCAGTGTTAGAATCTGAGTGGCTTTTTGGAAGTCGAAGATGTTGGGGCTGAGTAGGGCTGAAATTCGAGCCGTCCAATGTTTGCCTTACTTGCTTTCCTCTTCTTGTTTATCAGATTTAGGTGGACTAGAGCGTGGTTTGGAGCCTGGTATAGATACAGATGATGATAATGATCAGTTTAACGAATTGAAAAGAAAAAAAACATTTAAGAAACATTTTTATTGCCAGAAAAAAAAGAACTAAAATGAAAAATAAACACTAGACGTTTTCGTTTTGCTTTCCCTTTCTTTCTTATACACTACACTGTCACCGTTTTGTCTAAATCAGATTTAAAGTTAAAGGCTGTAGTAGACAGGAAGGACTTACTTAGAGACACACTATCAAGAAATTAATGGGCAAGGTTACAAAGTTTGGTAATGTTACATCGTTGGAAATCCATGACTTCACGGAATGTAGTCCCGCTGGAGGAAAAATTTTATGATCTTACCTGCTCTGACCGGTATCCTGCTGGTCTTGCCCTTCGCAGCTTGCTCGTCTGCAGAATCCTGCCTTATTCCCTTTCGCTGGGGCTCCTCATGTGTGATTTCCGATTCCACTTTCACAATATCTGCAACATCTTTTTTCTTCTTAGGTTTTAATGTCTCTTCCTCTCCACTTGGCAGATTTGATGTTTCTGATATAGTTTGTGCTGTATTTGCAGGTGCAGCAGTGCGATCTTCAGTTATTTCAGTGTCATGAGCCTGCGCACAGGTTGCTGCTTTCTTTTCCTCTGTTGCGTCTGCGTCACAGATTGGTGCTTTCTTTTCCTCTGTTTTGTCTATGTTATCGTAAGAGCTAGAGGGCCTTTGGGGTGTATTCTCAGATAGTGGCTGCTCGCTCTCGCTTTCCTGCGGGCGGTTGTTATTGCCATTTACTGGTGTGTGGATTGGTTGCTCTGTATTTTCCGGCTCTGTGGACTGCTTCTCTGCTTGGCAGCTATCGTCGGCAGTCTCAGTCGGGTGTTTCTTGGGTGAATCTGTACCTCCGTTTGATTCTGTTTCTTGTACAGCACCGTTTACAGCATCAGAAACTGTTGTCTCAGGTGACGCTGTAAGGGGCTGAGGTTCTGAACTGGTGGTCTCGGTTTTGGAAGAGTTGCTCTCCTTCCCCTTTGCGTCGGTTATTTTATCTGTGTTTAAGACCTCCTCGCAGTCTAGCTTAGATGTCAGAATTGTCTTCCTTACGGCAGGTTTGGGGCTCACGGGCGGACCCACTTTTGGTTTTAGGAGAGGACTACGTCCACTTGGCGATGCTGTTGACGGAGGTTGGGTATCCTTCTGAGCTTCGCTTTCTGTAAGGCTTGAGTTTGGCCGGCTCGACACCGGGATCGCCTTTGCTTGAACACACGCATGGTCTTTATTGCCTTCATCATCGGTGTCCCCAGCTTTACTTTCTTTTTCTGCCTTGAGGTGTAGCGCCGCCAACGTCTGCTCGATGTCTGCCAGCATGGAGGAGCGCACGTCTTCCCTTCTCGGGCCGTCGCCGTCCATGCTGTCGTCTGCCACACGGGGTCGGAGGAGCGGGCTGTTGTCTGAGTCTCTCTTTGTATCCGCATCACTGGACGGTCGCTCTGACGTCGAGTCGGGTGTGTCGTTAGCGTCGGATATGGTTTGTCCCAGGCTCAGACTGTTATCTTCAGCGAGTTCCTAAAGATTGTGATGGCAATAGAACATTTACAAACTTTCCACAAAAACTAGTAAGATAGTACATAGCAACTGTAAACCCACTCCCATTGGTTTTCTGTGTATATATCTTGGATAACTGCTTTGGCCAGTTTTACGTCCCCTAAGCTTGCATCAGGCATGCTTATACAGAGTATCTTGGATAACGCAGCAACTCAAGTCTCAAAGGGTCAAGAATTGTCTAATTGCTTTTACCCTAAATTTGCAGGTATGCTCGTCCTTTGACTTAAAAAAAATTCTCGAAAGTTAAATAAACCCATGATTACAGTAATTATTGTGAAAATGAAATTTGCGTCAGTAAATTGCAACATTGCAAATAAATTAATTCTCATGGGACTGCTATTTTATGATAATAGGCAACACTAGAATACACCTCGGCCTCAAAGTAATTTTCATTAAAGTGAGCTATTACTCACAGATGTCTCAGAGTAGAAGAAAATTCCACATTGTAAATCGAATCTGTGGTTTGACAATGACACAGACCCGCCACTCATACAGACTAAACCATTATTATATAGATTTTTTTTCCGCCAAATTATTAGAAAATGCTGATTTTCGGGTTTTTTTTAATTACAAAATACTGGTTTTTAGTGCTTATCAAATATGACGTAATGGGCCAGCTTTTTAAATGATCTGAATATTATGTTTTTAGTATATTACTACATTTTTACAGTACCGGTAGACCCACTGTGTTACACCGAGCATGGTAGTTCTTAAAACTGCTAATGGGCATTCATTTTTTTTTGTTTCTTAAAAAGAAAAAAAAACCCACATCAAATCACGCTGGCTGCATTCAAATTGATATATGCTGGTGCTTTTACTACAAAAGTGCCAAAATTTGTTAGGACCGGTAAGTGGTCATACAAATATTTTTAACCCTGAATACTGACAGCTCAATCATAGTTATACTGATTTTCCATTTTGAGCAGTGGCAGGTCTGCTTACAATCTTTGATTACATTTGCCTACTTTCATTCTTCAACGGAATCACCCCCGTTTAGTGTATAGCCACCATGCGTGTGTTAACTCTATAAGATTGCCACAAATAGGCATACATGTCTTCCTTGTCTACCGCGTCTCGACCTTAATCTAGACAACTAGGGAAATTTCAAGCGACAACTATAAATTGACACGTGTCATCACTTAAGTTAGAGACAAGTGGTAAGTGTTGGTACCCTGAGTCAGAATCGGAGATGAGTACCAAGAATTGTACATGCATGCCTGTTGTCTTGTAGACCCACCGTAACATTATTCCTGAAGCTCACTTTGTGGGATCGAAGACGAGAACCATCATATCAAACAAATACATGTAGAAGACCCAAACACACAAACATCCCAATACATGTTTGTTTTTTTTAATATTTAGCTGTGCTTCGTATTCAATGTTGTGTGACTGATGTGATTGTTGTAAAGCGCCTTGATTTAATATTCAGGGATGCCAAATATCAAGTTGTTAAGGTAGTTTTTTTTTTCAAGATTGTTTTCTTTATCCATTTATTGTTTATTGGACACATTTTGTCTATGGCAATTGCTCTATGTGAGATGCAACACTCGACTCATTTTCAGGTTGTTGTTTTTTTTTAAAAACCATTTGGCATCCCTGAATAATGTTTTTTTTTAGGATACAGCGTTATATAAATTTATATTTATTATGATTATCATTCAGCGTACCGTGAAGATATCGAGGTTTTCTGTGGAGCTCTTGAAGAGGGCGCGGGGTGCACGGCTTTGTCGGGCGCGGTTTTTGGGTGGTGGTGGCTTTCGGTACTGGAACAAAAAGAGGACAGCAACGTTAGGATCAATAAGATCTATAGGTTGTAATTGTATGATAACTGTCAGTTGCAACAGTCGAACTCAAACAAGGTATATATACTTCTGTTGCTGCCGTTACTACTACTGTTGTTGCTGTTACTACTACTACTACTACTACTACTACTACTACTACTACTACTACTACTACTACTACTACTACTACTACTACCACCACCACACCACTACTACTACTACTTCTACTTGTGCCCAACTATTTTACGTACACCAACAGTGTTTTTCTCTCTTATAATACCAATTAGTTACTGAGTTAACCATAAGTCAATGCGCTGACATGCGTATATTACGTAGACCCTTATGTTCACTCGCTAGCGCTATAAATCTGGTAAAGATTTCTCGTATGACACCTTGTCACATCGATAGCTTTCGCGTCTTTTGATTGATGGGTTAATGAGAGGGTAAATGGACTGGACAGCAGGTAGTATGCCCAGCGTAAGAAAAGATGCGGATTGGATATAGATCTAAAGATTACACACACAATACAAATTCGTGCTCCCAAAGTCCAACCGTCTAGTTGAAAACAGGCAGTCATGTGTTAAAAGGCCTCACTTAAAACGAAGAAAACTTAAGTAATATTTTGTCTTAAATTACGTTTGTGGTGCACGCTTGAAGTAAGGTAGGTCCTGATCTGGATCTGTGGGAGGACGTCTTTCGATACAAGTTGGAAAAACGCCGTCATTGGATGGCTATCTATCATTCGCTCACTCCCCCCGCCTCTATTTATAAGTTACTCTGCTTGGCCTGCATTTTTTAAAGTTTGCCTTTGAGATTGTTATAGGGAGGTAGACAAACAACATTTGATTACAGTTTGTATTCGGCTGACCGTAGTTGTCTTCTTTTGACGTTATTATGTGCAAAATAGGCGTTGGATAGGCAGTTTTGCTGTCCAGCAAATTGGTGTAGTTGAATGAAGTCAGCCACAAAGCTTAAATATAATTATTTGAGGTTGTTTGGGAAAGTCATGCACAAGTCACTCAGACTAGTTTTGCTTTAGGGCCTTTTCAATTACAAAATTGTTATAGAACTAATTATTATTTGTTGCTTTGAAACGAAATATCTCAGATTTTTAGAAGAAAAAAAAGCTTGAGCTGAAATTGTTTTTCAGTATCTTAAAGGGCATAAAGCACACTCTGAGAAAATGGCAGGAAATCGATTTGTCAAGGTTTCGACTTGTGTCTGATTTTCACGGACTACCTCACACATTGAAAGCAATCGTCTAATTTAGATTCTTTCACATCTAGGCTATGTATATAATCATTTGAATGATGACGTCGGGCGATTCTGTGCTCTTGTATGTCGCCTCGAACCAGACCACAATTGTCTCTTCTTTGTGCAAATACAAAAGTTGAGAACTAGATCTAAGCGCGAGACTAGATAGCATATAGTTCTAGACACGTACTTGCTCTTAAAATCATTTTAAACATCTTCCGCAATATAAACTAAGAAGTTCCTGCATAACGCTAATTTTATTATTTCTTTTAATGATAACAATTTGGTTGAGATACTGTGGCGTTTTCTTGAAAGGAAACGGTCATTCAACATTATTATTATTTAAAAAAATTTTTTTTTTTTGCATTTTGTCGCCGAATATCGGGAAGGTCGACCATCATAAAGAGAAAAAAAAAAACAACCCACGCAATTCTGTAAACATACATGTATTGTATTGGGAAGGAGAATAGAGCACAAAATTATCGTTCTAGCCTGCAAGCAATCGACTTCAAAGAGGGAGTTTGCAAACAGGAACCATTATCAATATATGAACTAGTTCAGGCTGGGATATGACTCAAATCAATTAATAATGATAGGCATGACTTGCTCTGTTTCTCATACGTGTATCCCCAAAAGCTAGTATACTATCGTATTTTTACATGTTATTTTAACACCACTGCCATTATAATTATGTCTCACTTCGCCCTTGGCTCTCACCTTTTTTGACAAGCATGCGTAAGACTAGTCTTCAACTTTTCGATGTGCATTAAAAATTTTTTTTTCAGGGATGTAAATCTCTCAGATTTAAGCTGATTTCAACCTTAACCTCTTCCAATTTGGGATTTTAGCTCGTCTTTTTTTTTCTTAATTTCATTGAACAGAAAAGTTACTCAGTAATTAACGCCTGCTTGCAAGTAGCCTTTTGCAGTATTAAACTTAAAAACAACACAGCTCCAGCTCCTATAAGCATTTTAGAGAGTTGCCCTCGCCTTTTGTTACTCTATAGTTCTATTGATTCCAAAGCATTGAGAGTCTCATGACACATTCCGCTGTTTTATTCATCGGCCATTTACAACCTTGTTTTTTTTTTTACTAAGAAAACAATACCGTTGATATAATTCTATATTTATATCAGAAAGCATTGACTTCAATAATCAGAAAACAAACAACTCAGTTTCATTTTTTAACCATTAGTTTTCAAAACGACCGCAAGGCATTCTCCCCAGTTTTCCACTGGGTTTCAAAGAACGCCTGACTTTATCCTTATGTCGTTACTAGAAAATTTCTACTCAACACGAATCTAAAGATTGACTTTAAAAAAAAAATGTATTTATTGATTTGAGAAATAAGATAGGCCTATATAACGAAATAGACACCCTAAAAGGCGGCGGATCACTATATAGTTTTATGTCGTAATCATAACCAATATTATTCTCCTCTCTACTAAAATATACTGCAAGACGAATTTGCCTTGCTCTCGGGGCCGCCTAAGCTCTTGTATTACTAGTATTAGTTAGATGGAGAGTGTAATGTGTAGCGTGAAGTGCTCAACACAAACCGTTTGAGGTGACACTTCATAAGTCAAGAGGAGATGATGGTGTGTGCCGCGGCATCACATTTACAAGTAACTTCCCATTCCACATATTAGTGCTCATTGTACACACTCGAAATACGATTGAGTGCAGGCATATCAGCTTTACATATTGAGATATAAACTCTGATTTTTTTTTGTTTCTTTTTTTTTTGTTTTTAAGGATTGCATAGCGTAGGAAGATAATGTTAATTCTCACTTTAGTAAATAAAAAAAGGAAAAGGCCCTTGTTCGAAATTCAACTCTGAGACGCAGGATAGATATACTAAAAAACCCATGAAAAAATGGTCGGATTTTCTTTCTTTTTTGCAAGCTCTTTTTCTTATAACCTACACCCTAAAATTAAGCATATTAGACAGACACGAGTAAGGTTTAAAACGTACACTGAGCACTTCAAGTAATTGGTTAATGAGCCCTTTCAAGGTTGATAGTTATTGGCGTCGCTTCAGAATCATATTTTACATTGATAACCATATCGGTTTTAGTTTACTGACACGTGGATAACATGTACTCATGTACTATGTTATCATGTTCACAAGACTTAAAAGGTCTTTTTTTTTCTCTATGATTGAATTTCAAAATACGTTATATTGCATGCCCCCGCCCTTTTTTTCTTTTATATCCACAAATACAGTGTATTTCAGTGTAAGACTTGATGCCGGCACACTTGAGTCAATTTGAGCAGTATCCCTTGTCTCTCTGGTCTTAAAGCAAAACCACGATATCGGAAGCCCTGAGATCATCGTTAATGATGGACTGGGCTTGTAAAAATTTCAATCAATCAATCAATCAATCACGATATCGGGTCTGCGAGTGTTTAATTAGTTTACTGGTATGTACTGTAAAGGGCTCTGAGCATCGCCATGGGCAATCATTTATCATTATTATTACTGTCACAATCGTTTACACACTGCACCCACAGATATGCATAAAGTAAAAATGCTATCGAATCAAAAGACTCGGGCCTCGTCGATAATTCCAGTCGATACCACTGTTTAAAGAATAAGAAATAAGCAATAAGAAATAATCTCAGTTACCCGCAGTTGTTGTCTCGGGGTGATCAACATAAACATTGTTTAAGCTTTATCGAGTTCCGACAGCTATAGGGTTGGGCGAGTACTCACGGATCGTAAAATTTCCGTCTCTCTGCTGACGGCCGAGAAATCTCCAAGATCGGAGGAGTCCACTACGATACTCACGGGGCTGCAAACAGAAAACACAAGACATTGAAATCTAAATTAAAAGAGCGGAAGAGCCCACGGCTTTTGACGCAGTGACACCAAGTTGCCAGAGGGGTAAATAGTGTGGCTATATGAATATTACTGATTTGAGTAAGGCAATTAATGCTTGTCCATGATCATATAACCTGGCGTTACTCAGTTTTAGTGGCATGGTCTTTCGGTTTTTAGATACATTTGCATTTTGCCTAGAATTAACTTTGGATGGTGATGATGGCTTATACTAGAATAGAAACGATGCTGTGGTTGTATGTATGTCAAAAGTATAGCGAAGCTGGTGATACTGTTGAGACCGTTTAGTTGAACGATATATTGCGTTGAATGACAAATTATTACATGAATGAAGGAAGGCAGTTGAATTTTAAATCATTGGAGTAATGCCCCTCACGCGACAATGTCTTAGTTAAATATCGCTGTACAGATACTGTTATCGGGGTAGCTCAACGTGAGTGAAGAAGGAGAAGAAGAAGAAGAAGACTGATAATGAAGAAGAAGAAGAATTAGAAGAAGAAGAAGCAGGAGGAGGAGGAGAAGAAAGGCTGCTGTGGTCCGATATTGCAGATTGTAAAACGTTGAGAGTTAGAAGATCACCAGAATAAAATATTACACTGAGACTTGTGATAGTAAGAACTTGCAAGAAACTAGAGGACTACCTAAAACGTTATAGTTGTTAAAACTGTAATTATTTTTTGGAAATGCCATTGGGCAACCGATTGGCCTACCTCTTGGTCGCAGTTCCGTTTTCCCCAGTCTTGTCGGGTGCGGGTGATGCGCTGTCTTTGCCGAGGCCGCTGTCCGTGGCCGCTTCAGGCTTGTCTGGCCCGCCAGAGGACTTTGGCGGCTTGTCGTCCGCTTCAACGGAGTTTCTCTTGCCCCAACAACAGAAGAAAATGGTTGCCATGGCTACGACGAAAATGGTTGTGAGAAGCGAGGTCAGAAAGGTCACGGGCAGTTCCAGCATGCCCTGATGATGCACTACTTAGTCAGTTCTGGTACCATGAAGTGAATCAAACCATCTCCGGTGGGCAGATTGTTGCATTTTGAAGGATGCATGGTAGAAATAGCTTTCAGTTTTCCATGTTTTTTTTTAAATTTCTCGCACGATTCTATGTGTGGTTGAGAACTTCTGAGAGATAAGAGAACGAATGAAGAAAAGAATTGACAACGCTTTTTCCAAATTTCAATTCCGCAGTCCTTTTTTTTTTTAAATATTAAACGATGGTATGAAAATCTAAAACGAATAAATTCTCAAACCTGTACCAGAGCAGTACATTTGACTCTATCATTAAAATATTCCAACCGCATTTATTGCTGTTATTTAAAAAAAAGCACACACTAGGGAATTTGGTAAGACACACGAAGTAATTGATAACTACACTGTATCCTTTTTAGACATAATGAAATAAAGCGTGAATACAAAAAAATATCTTTAAATACTGTACATGCGGAGACTAATATGTCATATCTGGTGAGTCACTTGACGGGCATGACGTGTTGGGACTCAGTTTGCTAAATACAATATGCGCGTTTCTTCTTGTTCTGGACAAGGTTGGAGTCTTGATTCGGACTGAATCCTTATAAGCACACACACACAATATGATGCATAAATTAAATAACACATCGGTAGCTCATTTGCACAATCGCACATAAGAATACACTGACGTAATAATCCACCGTACTCCTGGCTCTCTCCAACTGAAGCCAATAAACAAGTTGAAACACACTAACAACACACGACTTCAGAATCAGGTACACAACACTTGAAACTAAGTTATGTTGAGTGTCAGTTGCTGTCTCTTCCTCCTTCCATCGTTCGTTCGACAAGAAAATTCGCGATCCAGCTAGGTCAGGCCTTGTCATCTCGCGGCATTCTCGCTTAATCTGCGTTTCTGTGTTGTGGCCGTTAAGACGACTGACACTGTGAAAGTTGGAATGACCTGACGCGCCCTTTCTCTCTCTCCCCTCCTTGTTTTCTAATTCTGTACATATACACCAAGTCTAGTACAAGATCCCGTACGGTCGCCCAATAACAACTACACCGTTCTATGTAGATGAGATGAGGGACCTAAAGAGTGGCAGTTTGTTTGCTTTTGATGCTATCTGGTGTGCTTCAAGTGCAATAGAGACGAGGCCTTTAAATTGTACGCTGCTACCGGCGAGAGAGGTGTGCTAACGGCCTAACGCAAGTTACCGGTGCATGTATATTTTGACGATAAAGAACATCCGCATTGCCTCTGATTCATGACGTGTTTGGCCTTGTTTACGGGGAGTTAAGTGCCCAAAAGACAGTGTGGAAACAGGTTTGTTGCACACAATTTCACAACACAATCAGCTATACTATCTACATGCAGTTGGTGACAGCACCATGATTGTGGGAAACTCCTCGCTTGTTCTTCATAGTATCCTAGTAGTGACGTTATATCACGTACATCTCACGCAAATTCCAAATGTGACGGGATGGGGTAAGAGGAGGGGGGAGGAGAAAATGATCTAATTTCAGTGTAGAATTAATGACCCGAAAAAAAAAAGTTTTACTAAAAATTTACCCTCCTTTCTTTGTTCACTTTTCCTTGTTTTGGACTCTCTCTCCTTTTCTTCAGATTGTTGCAAGAGAACCCCCCCCCCCCTTCCAAACACTCTCTCTCTCACACGCACAAACACAAATTTCATGTCGTTATTTTGTTTAACTCTCTATCTACAATGTATTATATTTATCAACATAATTATCTTCCCACCTACATGCTCAAAATACATAATTACACCTTAATATTACATCAATGTTTAAAATGTTATCTCGTGTTTAGTTGCTTTTTTTGCTGTGGGTAAAAGGCTTCAAAAATTCCCAGCTATTCTTTTCTCTCATTTTCTCTCATAAATATAATGCTACATTTCCATCACGCTGTTTTCATGA
>BMAT01004697.1:79477-93263 GCA_019649035.1 Elysia marginata
CAAAGAAGGACAAAGTTAAAATTAGGAGAAAAACTCCAAAAAAGAGTATTTTGAAAAAGATTCAAGCCGCTGGCAGTTCATTGAGGCCGCTACAAAGCCCTATTAACCGCGCCCACACATGCATTTTAAAGGATGAACCTAAAGGAAGGTAAACACGACTTAAATTGTTGCCGCTTGCGCTTTAAAAACTCACTCCTGGCCCTTTTTCTCTACCCTTTATCGCCTTTTTTTAAAAAAAGAAGCGGAAGAGATCTTGCTGCTAAAGGTAAAATATGACGGGATCACATCTGCAATAAATGTATGAATTATATTATAACGAACTTCAATTATATTACCCCTCTTCCCCCCTCTCTCTCATCTCTCTCTCCCCTATTTAGATTCTTAATTCCCTTCACCACTACGCAAACGCACAGCAATGAACTGCATTACAAAACTCGCCATTGGAAAAACAAATTTTAATGAACAGTCTCTTTTAATTTTTCAATTTCTATGGCATGACCTCTGAATTCAACTTAAAATCGGTGAGAAATTAAAAAAAAAATAAACAGTGGTTACCCAGAGATGATGATTTTTTTCTTCTTGGATTAATAAATTCTTATTTGTTTATTTTTGTACACGTATAATGTTATATTTTTACGAAAGGCACCTGCGCTGAGCTTCACTGTAAACTATTATTAGACGGAAACAGACCTTATTGGACGTACGCCAAAAATAATGAATACCCTCGTTTCTAAAATTTAATCTATCTTGAGCAGTGATAGCACGGAAGCCCTTTTGTCTGTTTGTGTGATTTCTAAATGCTGTGGAACTTCTATGTGTGCGTGTGTTGACGAAATGCATCGTCTGAAAATACTAAGCAGAATTTAATGCTTTTTCATGTGCATTAGACCCATGTGAAATATATTATTTTTGCCCATCTATATGCAACACGTCTTGCCTTGTTTTAAAAAAAAAGATGTGTTTTCTTGACCAGCGTTATATAAAATGGTCCGTAGAAAAACAAAACAAGACGGGCCCTTTAAAATTACGGCGCTTTCACAACCCGCAACGATTATCTTTACATGAAGCCAGCAAAGTGTATTATTAATTTTTGTCTGAGACTATTTTTTTAATCAACCTCTCTCCCCCCCCTTTCTCTCCCCTTCCATTTACCCCCCACCCCCGCCACCGTTTCTTTTTTTTCCTCTCTCAAAATAGCTTACAATTTTTTTTTAAATTACGGCGTTTTTTTTTTAGTAAGATTATCGTTCCATTAGATCAGATATTAACCTTCGCCTGCGACTGTTTTTTTAATCAACCTCTCTTTCTCCCCCCCCCCCTTCACCTCCACTTTTCTTTTGCCTCTCACAACACGGCTTTTTGATGTTGATGTATCAAAATGTTTTTACTTACCAACCATTAGGCTGTACGTTCGCTCTGAGATTAGGGCAAGCACGGCAAAGAAGCCAGCCTGGGTCTTTACTCAACTCATTTCACTTCTAGAGCGTCAGACTCTCTCAAACGCCAGGCGTGAGTTGGAATGCAGCTTCGCAATTTTACAGCCTGATGAGAGATACCCCCCCCCCCACACACACACACGCCCACACATGTACACTTTAAACAAATGCACAATATCATACACGAAATCTGTAAATTGGTGCTCGGTGCTGGCTGGTTCTCTGACCAGAACCCTTCGTTAAATCGCAGCTGAACATCACTTTGGAAAAGTCTGCATTAAAAAAAAAAAACAACAACAAACAAAAACATTTAGAGTAGGTCTAAACCAAGTGTCAATACGCCTCCTGAATTCTTTGAATAAAAAGGTTTGCGTTCAGAGTATTAGAAACGGAAACAATGAGGATTGGTGAGCTGGTGGGCGGAACACCACGAAAATAA
Organism: Elysia marginata; assembly: GCA_019649035.1. Taxonomy (NCBI): domain Eukaryota; kingdom Metazoa; phylum Mollusca; class Gastropoda; family Plakobranchidae; genus Elysia; species Elysia marginata. The sequence goes on from BMAT01004697.1 coordinate 81,353, forward strand.
GACGAAGAAAACAAACGATAAACTGACGGTTTCTACAACCTCCTGTGTGTACTTCTCTCTATATCTTGAGTTTAAAAGGTGGCTCTCTCGCATAAAAAAGACGAGAATCGTGCACAATCAGTTATCTATCGGCTAATTAAAAGGGTCAAAACGTTTCTTTCGCCATGCAACAAGGCTTTATAATTATGAAGACTTTTAAAAGAAAGTTTTGCCCTGCATGCTTAGATTTAAGCTAGTATGCGATTCCCATTGTCACTGTCAGTGAGCGCTTGAAGAATCTGAAACCGCAGCACTGTTAAAAAAAATCATTTTAACCGTTTTCTCGCCGATTTCTAGTGACGTACCTGATCTGTAAACCAACCATAGAGTTTGCACTAACAATTAAAATCGCGTCGTATTGTAAGATACAAGCTTTGCTCGTCAAACTAACAAGATTACTCGCGTCCATTAAAGTGTTATGTTCTGGTTTTGCTGTTATCCCCCTGTTTATCTCAACTCTTTGCCCGATATGGGTTTTCTAAGATTCCAGATTAAATCCACATGAAAACACGGTAGCTTACCTTGTGTTCTACGCACGAAAAAGAAAATTAAACTTGTACAGTGGAAACCTCCGAAATCGAAGTCTGATAATTCGAATTTCTCACAATTCGTAGTTTTCCAAGTGTGAGATTATTTTCCTTCCTTAGGCTTTGTCAAATTTGAACTCATAGTTCGAAATTAGCAGCTAGAAGATCCCTTACCCTAGTTAACAAAGTTACCCTCCCAAACCCACACAGAGATGTATTTATCCCTGATAGAATCATTGCATGTTTATGTTTTTAATACAAAGGGCCATGGGAGAGAGAGGGAGGGAGACGTGTTAATACTGGTAATAGAACAGAAAACCATGAATACAAAAAAACTGATACCTTGTGTAGGATTCAAATCCTCTCTAACTTCGCACTTTTTGTCCATTTCCCTCGAGATTCTAATTTAGAGGCTACCACTATATATACAAATTACATAGTATGGCTACTTACTTAATGTTTATAGTTTCACTTCAGTTGAACTTTGATGATAGCGACAAAAGAGTGAGTAATGAAGATCACTGGCGAGTTAGCCGCTATGTGAGAACGAACATCCACGTGTATTTATAACGTGCAAATTCCGGGTTTTGAATTTCTCCAAGCACCGTTTACTAATAGTATTATATTTTTAAACAATATCTTAACCCGTAACGCACAACCACTATCATGGTAAACACTACAACGCTTAACACAACACACCACCACAGATCGCTATCGAGAAGATGAAGACGGTGATGATGATGATGCGGTAGAGCCGCGCTGTTAATCCTGACTAAGCCAGTGAGCCCCGCGACTTCACTGACTGCCGTTAAGAGAGAGAGAGGGAGGGAGAGAGAGAGAGAGAGAGAGAGAGAGAGAGAGATATCAGTGAGCGGCTCTGCCTCTGCTAAGTCTACCATACACAACACCAAGCAACAACAAGCGGCTGCGAACCACACTGGGCTTGACGGAGGTGTGAGGGGCTGGAGTGAGAGTGTGTATGCTGTTATGAAGGGAATGATGAGAATATAGAGAGAAATTGGAGAAAGAGAGATGGACGTGGAAGATAGACATGGAGAGAGAGGAGAGAGAGAGAGAGAGAGAGAGAGATAGTTATGAACAGATGGACAAACCATTCAGGTTGACTCCTTACTATACTTTTGCTACCTCCGTGATTATTTTTTTCCTATCGAGCTTTACTCGATACTAAAGGGCTCTTAGTTCTGCATCGGCATCCCCCTTCAAAAATTAAAATCATTCCGCATAATTGAGAACATTGAATAAAAAAAAAGGAAAAAAAAACAAATTATATTAGGCTTCGTGGCCCAGCTGAGCTGTGAAAACATGTAGCTTGCTCTAGAATCGCAGTTTAGAGAGTTAAAACCAGCGGCCAACTTGAAACTTTGGTATTTGACTTATAGCTTCACCGCTGCGGACGTTGTCTTGTGTAAAGCGCCATAGGAAAACCAGTACTTCTTTTTTTTAATTATGCATAACGCTGGAGACGAATATGCAACCGATATGAAACTGCTTAACTGAACAAAATAAAATGCTAAAAGTTCCCGATAATGATACGATATGAGGTTTAGCATCATTTATGAAACGGGGTAGCTACACCGTAATTTATACTCTATGCCGATTTGACCTTTGGTAGTTTTACAAGGCCTTTTACGCTCTTCATATGACAGAAGAGGTGTTATTTTCCCAGAAGCTTGTACTGTTATATACATTGGTCCAACACTCCCGCTCAGATGACTATTTTTTAACTAAAAAAAAAACATAGGGTGCTTAGACTCCCAACTGCCAGCAGGAGCAGCTGCACACCCTGAACTGTGGACTTGAGGGAAACAGTGAGTGAGGTGAAAAAAAAACGTGTCTGCCCTCGGGTAACTATTTTGAGAACTTCCCAGTGCTGAAAGTTTACAATCGCTTGTAGCTCCGAGAAAGAAAAAAAACCTGGCCTGTTCACACCCAAGATTATCGCAAAACCTGAAAATAATAAGAGAATGATGTGGTGGACTAGAGAAGACATTAGAAAGAGAAGGTGGATTAGACAACGAAGAAGGGAGAACGATTGGAAGAAAACAATAACAGAGCTAGCCAAACAGACTTTGGTGAAACAAACTATAAGAAAAAAAGCGGAACAGAGAACAAGCTGAGAGGGGAGAGGAAGAGAGAACGGAAACATAGCGGTAGAGGAATACGGCAATAGAGACAAAGGTCGATCGAACCCAGACAGACAATTTTTGTATATGTGTGTGAGAACACTTGTGTGCAATTTCTCCACCAGAGGTTTATTGCGTGTAATTTACTTACCGCTCACAAGGTGAACATTCCATGAAATTTTGGCTTGATCCGCCTCCGCCGGATTCCAGACTCCTCTCACTCTGCAGTTCCCTATACTGTATCTGAAATAACAATGACGTGCTGCAATTCTTTATCTATTTATCTAATTTTGCAAACAACACTTCTGTTAGTTGCCTAGGTGGAAAGGGAGCTGGGGATGGGAGGGTGAGGGGGGTCATAACTAAAGGGCGGGGCGAAATGAGGGCAGGGGAGGAAAAGAATGATAGACCGATAGTTTTCTCTTACTTCACTTCTTTCTTCCGCATCTTTTTATTCTTCCTTCTTCCTCCTCACCCTCCTCTACTTTCTCTTGCCTATCCCTGTTATGTCCAAATGTGAGTGAACGCTCGTATTAGCAGCCCAAATTTTTGATATGTTCGATAAAAAAGACAGATCGACGGATGCTTTGTAAAATAGTGTAAAATATAAAACATGTTTATGTATTATTTTATGATAATGCCTCATGTATCTTTCTACGCTCAATAACTAACGCTTTATTGGAGCTTGAGTATCGCTGGACTTTTTAAAATAAGAGAATAATAACCGTTGTGTCCTACAATCTTCACTTTGTCCAAGTCATGTCAAAATCAAATTGAACTTTAAGGTTTGAGATAATGTTTGAAGAAATGAACTCGCAAAAGTTATGTGTTTAAGATGACAGAATCTGGTGTGTCATGTTATGTATATCCTAAAGTACTTTCTGAGTACTTTCAACAATAATGATAATTTAAAAAAATAGTATACTCTCAGCCACATGAAGATATGGTGTTATAAAAAATGTCTAGTAGCGACAAAAATACGCGTCTAATGGATTTATTCTTTGATTGATTTATTGTATACATGTATGTATTTTGTATGTGTCATTACCGTTCGGTATCGTTCACCGAAAATACGTAGCTCTAGCACGTTTGTTGCATAAAAAAATTACGTGTTCACTTACACTCTTCTTAAATCTTCGAGAATATCAAGAGATTGTTTGATACATGTATTATTGTAGCACGTTCTTAACAGAGTCATGTCGTTCCAGTTGTTTTGTTTTCAGATAAGTGGGTTTTTTTGTTTTATAAAAAAGAAAAGGCTACACAATTTTTTGTCTGATTCTGTGGGCAGCCAACTTCCTTTAGATGAGGCGGTCTAGCTCGATACTAGGTCACAAAATACTGTAGCGGGGATCTTAGTTATTTCACGCTATTTAAGAACTTATGTAGTTGTTTTATAGCCTTTCGATATAATATGCAGTGCGTAAAGCAAGTTCGTCTGCCGTGTCTAACTTGACGATACGCTACGGCGTACTTTAGCTTTGTTTGCTTTAGAGAAATCAAATCAGTTTAGATAATTCAATAGGTGCCAAACGAAGTGGCGGGGAAAAGTCTTATTGCCTATGGAATTTTTACCAAGCAAATTTAATCACAAATACTTGAAATAGCTAGCATAAATTACTGTTCTCTTTCATATATAGAAGATATGTAACTTTCATTCGTGTATTTTACATCGATTCTGATGGAGGTTTTAAATTTTTCACTTCATGTTATTTCAGGAAGGCTTTGGAGAGCCTAGACAGGAAAAAAAATGAAAGCTAGCACACAAGCACGGGAGTTCCTTATCTGTCATTTTTGAAACAGGCTTTCTCTTAAAATGATTATGATAATTATGTCCTCAATAGGAATTGCTTGGGGTTGCAAAATCTGCTATCGTAATCTTTCAATGAATTGTTTGTTTGTTCCTCTTTGTATGTCCATCGCATGTTGAGCTATCGGGCACAACTTACTGGTTTGGCCAGTAGCGTCCCTTGGCGTAAGTCTGGAATGTAAACAGTTTTAAATATAGCTCAGCCAGCCAAGCTATACAGGTAGATCAGCAGGTGGTTGGTTTACATTGTGTATATCTAGGCACTGCCACCGAGCATCTTCGGTGACTGGTCAGAGCACAGCGAACAGGGTTGAGTTCGACTCATAAACTCGTTTTAATCGGTTTCACGCAATGGAGTCGATACTTCGTAGGACCTGTCATACCATATGGTTTCGTAATATCACGTCCATCAGCCTCGATACTTGCTTCACCGCTCAGAACCACCATGTTTTATTTCTAGAACTAGTAACAGCGTCAGTATCGAAGTCGCGCTATAGTATACTAATGAAGAAAAAGCGTTTTTTATCGGTTTTTTTTTTGGAGGGGGGAGGGGGGAGAGATATATTTACAGAGAGATGATCTGAGAGAATTGATAGGTTCAAAGTTGTACTGATACAAATTAATGTGAAATTAAGAAAAGACTGGCAACTTTTGAAACATCCCAGTCTATTACTCAAACAGGTCGGTTATACTCTTTAATTGGTGCTGAGTCAATTCTTACATTCTCTACTTAAACCCTCGCGGTTGTTTTACTAGTAGATTATAGTGATTATGATATACGCCCTTATTTCAGGAAAAAGGGTCTGAAGATAACACAGTTCAAATATTTACTGCCATCATTAATGGTGGTGCCCAGTGGTTGTTGGGCGAGTGGTTAATTTTTGGCTACATTGGGGAGATAAAACAATGAGATGCCCAGAAAGGAAATTGATTCTTCTGGGGTTTTTTCATTCCTCATTGTGAAATCACCAGATTGGTTAGTTTATTGTAAAAAGGACATATTTTCCATCTCGTTTTTTTTTCTTCAATCTTGAATAACTACTTTACAAATTACATAAAGGGAGACAATAGCTATAATAAAATGCCTTCAATCAATTTGCAAGGTATATTGTGTTTCCGTGCCTTTTATTCATGGTAATTTCTTAACTTTATATTATAATTATTTATTCTTTATTCGTATAAAGCATGGGGTTTGCCTCATTTCAGTCTGTTGTAAATTATCCTGCATCGCCTAATTTAAAACATGTTTAATACCTTACATGTATTTAATTTTAAGTAAGGTAAAAATTTAAATGTCCACAATTTTTTCTCTCTCGATTTCTGTATATAAAATTCAATTTTGCTCTTTGCCCAATTGGTCTTTGAAGTAAAATTAGGACTCATCTTCTTTACTTAACTCAGTGCAATATTACCTGAAATTATCATCTGACCTTTGCTCACACCCGTGCACTGTTTTAACCAATAACTCTCGTTAATGTCATGACCTGTTTGGTTGTCTTAGAAACCCGTATCAGTAACGCCAGCATATTCTTGGTTTTGATTTCACAATCTTAATTTCTATTCTATTTCTTGACTCGTGTGCTGAACGTATATATGTCTTGCAGCCAGTCAAAATAAGTCTCAAGTCGAAATTGGAAGATAACCAGATATTGGTACCACAAAAAAGCTTATTTTCTCAACTTTTAAATGCAACAAACAGAAAAGCTCTATCATTCTTTTGTATGAAGTTATAGCCGTTTGCAGATGAGAGGGTTAGGTCTCATAAAATTTCAAAAAAGGGAGAAAACAGCATTTTAAGTTTAGACAAGCCTTAGCCACCATACCAAATAAAATTAAACACATAAAACATAAAATTTCAACATGAATCAGGTATGAAAATTGTTTTAGCGTCAATATCTTTAAAAAAATTGACTCCTGAACACCCACTTATCTTTAAAAGCCTCTATCTCACAACTAAACTTTTTGACTTACGACTCATTTGGATAGAGTGCGAGACATATAAGATTAAATTTCTAAACTCTGCTGATCCTCAAGTTTTATAGTAAAGCCTTGATTATATGTCCTTTGAATTGTTTTTTTTTTCTTCTTCAAATCACAAAATGATGACCATTTTTCACGCATGCATATGATTGACCAGTGTTGTCCCCCTTTCTCATGTCTGTAGCCACTGGTCAAGTTCAAAAGCCACCTTTATTTTGAAGACAAGGATAACGTGAGTGAATCTGAGAGGGCCCTGAGGACAGCCAAGGGAAGCAAGGTGAGCAGATAGAATCTGATTCACTTAGTTATACAGTGTAGTTATTTTAGTTTAATTTGAATAGCGGCTGATTGGTGAATTCCTACTCGTGCTACTAAGTAAAACAAAACATGTGCTAAACAAAATCGTGTGGTTGTGGTTGCTTTACCTTGCCCAGCCTCAATGCAAAATTAATGTCAACCTATGAATTTAATCAACAGCCGCCCACAAAGGCTATGCTTGTAACAAGATGGATTGTCATGGGGAATCACTCTGTCAGTAATTTTGAAATATCCGATTTGTAAATAAAAATGATACTTTGGATCTGATATCAAAATCTAACTTTCGTGCTTATTTGGGTTAATAATCAACAAAAAAAAAGTTGGTTTGTTAAATTGTAACTACAGTAGAGTCCGTTTAACTTGAACTTTGATAACTCAAATGTACAGATAACTCGATTCTGTTTTAGGATTCCAATAAGTATTTTTTTCTTCTTTTGTTAACTATCCCTACCTCAAAGTTCAGATATTTCAAACTGAATTGGGGGGTTCACAAGCACTTTGTCTTAAGCGGACTGCATTGTATAAGTTGAGTCTCAACCCAATCAAGAAAGGATACTTTATTCAGTGACGTTGAGTGTGCTGTTTTCCATTCGTAGGTCGTTTTACATGTATTGATAAACTTTATATAAATAATAATCTGCTCATTCATGCTGATCACATGTGTTTTTAAAATAATAGATTGACAAAATAGTTTATACTGAGAATATTTGCAGACCTTCTCTTTTGTGATGTGATCTTAACTTATTTTTCCGTCTCTGACCAGATCATGACCTACAAAAATGGAGTGTGTTCAGGTGTGGCCTTCTCTGATCTGTTTGAAGGCACCTACTTTCCAGCAATCTCACTCTATAAAAATGCCACGGTAGGTAGATTGAAATTCTAGACATATGAAGATTGAGAGTTTAATCTCATTGTTATAATATGCACTGTGTATATATTAGCATGCGAAATTGAAACACACCTCTGTAAAGAACATGAGAAGTTTGTATATACTATATTGTTGTATAATTGCTTTGTAATTCTCATTCTGAAGTGAATGGGTCAGGATCTTAAAGTCTCAGGCCAAATATCTTAGCTTTGCAAACCTCAAATTCTGCCTTTGAGTTTACCATCTCTTTGTTTGTTTTTTTGTTGTTTTATTTTTTCATTCATATTCCAGTTTTCCCCCTTTAAATTGTTAATGACTTTTGCCTTTTTGGCTTAGAGACTGGTGCAGTCCTACTTTATTGCCTGCTGTGTCGACTCTGTTTTTTTGTGAAGAAATTAATTTTCAATATCTTTTTTATAATTTCAGGTGACAGCAAACTTTGGACCCAAGTTCCGTTTCCCCCCCAAGCAAACAGAGTACAAACCAGTAAATCTCATTCAGTTTTCCTATGTTACTAATATACAATTTGTGATATGACATCAAATCTATCTGTTAGTGTTAGACCATATCTACCTTTTTAACCATGTTCGCCCATTGGGGGTACAAAAGTACCCGAGTAAGTCATTTATGAAACTTCATGTTTTCCTAAAAAATTGTGTATGAACTGGTTTGCATATATGTAGTTGTCAAACATGCTGGCCAGTTATCACTGCTTTTTGTGCAATATGGAGTATCAGGGGTAAGCCTACTTTGTCACTCCACATTTTCAAGAGGATAAAGCATGATTATTCTTATACGTTTATAAAGGGTACCTTTGTCACCCACATTGCTGTATAGCACATGAGTTGATAAAAGTACACCTGATGGGCTGATAGGTATACTTATGTTTTTTCTTCTATAATATATGCTGTACATCGACAAAAGTACCCATGATATTGCACTATTAAAATGTAGAAACGTGATATGCGGATGGAGTTAAAAATAAAAAGTCTTTAACTGGTAGCTTTAAACGGCAAACTGTCAGAACACACAGCTTTCAATTTTGGCATAAAGATTTTAGGCATACTCTTGATTGTTTTAGACTATTCTTTAGGACAAAAACGATCATTGTGAATTTATTTAATTTTTTCCCCATTTTGTACCAAAATTGAAAGTCTCACACAATTTGGATCTAGCTATGATGGGTTTTACTTGAACATCAAAGTGTGTTCAATTTGTCATGATTTTGGTCAATAGTGTCATCATGGAAGCAACACAAATTTTTTGTGATAATTACACATTGACTGCCTCATCTAGTATTGAATAATAACAAAAGTAAATTTGACCACGCTAAATAATTTATGGAGCCAGAAAGAAAAAAAAAAACAGGTTCTTAGGTAGTAAATGTAAGGAAATTTTCGTTTTGATTTGTGGTTTTAGCAGTATGAAGATGTCTTCATGAGTAGTATGAAAAGTGTGTTCATTATTTCTTTTTTTTTGCCTAGGTCAGAATTAGGCCACCATGGTAACTTACATTAGCATATTTTTTTTTCTCATAAACCTTATAGAGAGCACATATTTTTTTTAGCACGCGTATATCAAAATTAAAAGACCAGATGTTTTAAATGTGTTTCTGTATGTTCAGCTAAGCAAATTGAAAAAAAAAATTGGGGAAAAAAAGCGATGAAGACCTAAGAAATAATTTTGTTGATACAGTAGAATCCCTTTAAACCGAAATTTTGGGGTCCTTTTAATCCATTTCAGTTTAAAATTCATTTTGGTTTAAGACAAGACCGTTTTTTAACATATATTTTAAAGGGCAATAATAGAGCCCCAAAACTTTTGGACATCTTGATGGAATGCGTTTTTAGCGTGAACTGAAAAGCGCTAGTACTAAAACTGAGACTAAGAGTAAGACTAGAGTTTATACAAATTAGTATCGCAAGACAAAATCTTAATCACAGGTGTCACTGCACTGACAGACAGTCACAGTGTGTTATAGGCATCTGCAGGGCTTGAGCGGTTGTCTCGAATTAGAGAGAGGTTACAAAGCTCGATAAATTTGATTGGCCTAGCTCAACGCCTCTCTACATCTCTTAATCTTTGTTTGTACTACGTGTGGGGCCCATCACTGCATCAATATAAAAGTTCTAGTCTTGATGACCGAGACGCTGTCAGTTTCAGTATCAGTCTATCACAGACAAAGTTAGCCCACGCACACACAGTACACCACACAAGCACAAGCAAGACTAGGCCTCAACCTCAACTCGCCCCCTGACTCTCTCCTTCCCACTCGGGCTCCTTTCTCCCCCATCTCCTTTTCACTGATGGTGCTCGCCAAGGGCTGTAGATCTAGATCTAGCTTTAAATTAATTGTCCGGCAAGGGCTTGGAAGTGATGAGAGAGAGAGGGAATGAGGCTTCTGATTGCTTTGGTTTAAAGTCAGTTCCACTTAGAAACATTTCGGTTTATCGCATGAATGGTTACAAAGACAAAGAAGAGACTTGTAAAATCTTTTGATTTCTTTGCGGTTCATCATATTTTTCGGTTTAAAGGGATTCGACTGTGCAAAGTTAATAAATTTTCTGGCTACTTAATAAAAAGGATATTTTTTCCCAAAAATCATGGTTTAAATTTATTTTAAAAATTTAATAATTGAGTGCTTGAAATAAATATTTTCAAATTTATGAGAAGGTAGGGTATACAGAGAGATGGCACTGGTACTAGGGTTTTTTTCTACACTGGTGTTTAAATTGATCTGCCTTCTTTTTCTCTTCCAGATGTCAGCAGCAGCAGAACAAGCCCATATAGAGTATGCACTTGCTGATATAGTCTACCATGTAGTCAATGAAGACAACATACCTGACTTCTTATAGATCTTTGAAATTGTATTATTGTAATTAATTCAAAGGCTGTTAAAAAGCCTCATTCTTCAAGGACATTATATAAACCATAAAATCCCAAAATCTTTTGATGCGTTTAGGCCTACACATTGTGGGCTGAGAATTGACAAGTTTTTTGCCCACTTTTGGATTTTTTAAAATAGATAGTGCATGCAGGTACTAGATCTGCAAAGTTTTACTTCCCAAAATTAAGAAGCTTTTAGTTTTAGTAGAACCAGTCAACTCTCAGCCCACGATACGTTAATGTCAGATTTATGGTGATCGAATTCTCAATCCTTTATTGTTTTTCCTTTTATTATTCTTTAAATAAGCTTTTCATACATGATAGTCCTCAGACTGGAAGCTTGAATAAACTGAATTTGTCAAAACTGAATTGTGTTTTTTAGTTTTATTTAGAAACTTGGAAATTATTTTTAAGATATTTTGAACTCCATTGGAACAAAATTAAACTTCAAATTACCAGGTATCAAATTCAAAATTAAATTATCAGTATGTATACATTACTTAACAATGAAAGGATAAAATCAGCAGTCTGAGTTCAGTCTAAATAATGCAATTTTTAATTATTTGGACACGGCTATGTGTGATTTGCTGTCCTTCGTTTTTAAAAAAAATATGCAGTTCTGATGATTGAAAGTTTATTGATCCGTAGCTAATTTTAAAACACATTTTGCCAAAGTGTGAAAGACTATATTTTATTAGACATCACAATTTTTAGTAATCACATCACATTATTGAAACCTGGATCTTTCAAATATTTGGTTTGTTGGAATTTTTATTCAGACTACTGATTTTATTTTTATAATTTATAAAGGAGTCTGAACTCTCCGAATTGATGGAATATCTATTTTAGAAATCCCAACCAGTATTTCTCTCTATTTGGGCCCTATTTTATTTGGAAAGTACTTGTTAATAATTCAAACAAGAGTTATTTAACCAAGCCAACATAAAAAGACTTCATAAGTGCCTAAGACATGCTGTAATGTCAATTATGTAGACAAACCACATTCTTGACTGGGTAGTCACTCCTGATATTGACCTCATCAACAACCTACAGGTTATGGACAAATGCATATCAGACCATTAAGTACTCGTCTTTGAGTTGCCCTACTCTAAACCGAAGCTTGTGAAACGTACAATCACATGCAGGAAAAAGAACATTGACAATCGAGCCCTAAGTACAGACATTCAGCGTGCGGCGGAGGATATGAAAAACGACTACAATAAGAACTTAGTAGACACTTACAACAGAAAATTGAAACAACTGTTGGACATCCACGCCCCTTTAAGGACCCATATAGTAACGGATCGGCCATCAGCACCTTGGATGACATCACACATCA
>BMAT01004697.1:95388-121979 GCA_019649035.1 Elysia marginata
GAAGAGGCGCTAGAAAATAACTTCATTATTATTATTATTATTAAATGTTCTCATCTTCCTCCTATCTTTGCTCATATTACTATTAGAACACTAGAAGTAGAACAAAAGACAGGAGCAGGATTGATTCATTAGCCAGCTGGTTCTTTCTAGCTGGCCAGTGGATCAACGGTAAATTTAGTGTGGCACTACCACTACTAGTATTTACTCCCATTTCAACTAAATCTAATTTGAGTGTAATATTTTTTTCTGTTCGGAAATAACAAATCAATGTTTTCTTCTGATGAGAGTTCTTAGGAATAATGAAAGTTCTGATTGCCAAGTTTCACTGTAGATGCGGCTCACCCATCACTAAAATCCCAAATTTTGTTAACAAGTAACGCAATGCTTTACAGGAATGCATTATATTACAATATTTACAGTGAGAGAGATGGGGAAGAGCAGGAGGAGCGTCATCAATGCTTCAGTGACAGGACGGTACCGTCTTCGTGTTTGTCTGTATCAGCTTATCAGTATTAGTAACTCTGCAGCTTGGTTATGACTACGAGGTTTATACAGAGATCAAATGGGGCTAGCAGTGGGTGGTACTTGGAGAGAAGAACTTTCTTGTTCAGCTGTGTTTGGTTGAGGCAAGTGTGTGTGGGGGCTGACACAGTGACAGGTAGAAAGTCACATTTGTAATTGTAGTTGCAATAGCACAAAAATGGCCAAGGCAAAAAATATTGACCGCTGTAGACTTTTCATTGTGTTGTTACTCGCTATCAACCAGCTTGTTGTGGTAATTTGGGATGTTACTACAGTAGCTTGAGGAATCAGTGACAGTTGCTCAAACTAGAAAGGTAAAAATGTAGAAGTCATAAGGAATTAAAGAAGATCCCAAAAAAGTAAGAAGTTCAACTTCAAGGAAACCATGCTTTAAAGGGATCAGTGTTCTAACAAATCAATCTCAACTGTATTAAAAATTCTCATTTATAAATGAGGTTGTTTTTTTATATGCTTTTTAGTAATTTTACTCTTTGGCTTTGCTCGACTTAAACTCATAGTCATAGTGATAATACATAATTTATAAAGTTTAGCTGGTTAAATTGCCAGGGTATGATGGTAGAGCAGATTGATCTTTCTATTTTTGTACGTGTGATTCTAACCATCTGTTTTACTAAAAAAATGTGAATATCCTACTACTGTACATGTATTCCCTATGAGAATGTGTTAGTAAAAGTAACAAAAGATATTGGTCCACCCATTTTTATCATTTCCTACTTACAAAGAAGTAGTTAAAAATTGAGATGTTTGCTTACAGAAAATCAAACCAAATCAGTGTACATGTAGTTAAAAGTTCAAGATGATACTAAATGGGCTTCTCACCATGAAAAGACAACCACAGCAGCAGTACACAATTTGGATTTTAATTAGAGAAAAGTAATTTCATAAATAAAAACAAAAACCTGTATAAGTATATCAATTTAAAAATTTTACTATGTAATGTACATATTTTATGTCAATTGATATAAACTTCCAACACACAATATTATAATTAAAAAAACAAAGGAAAGAGTGCTCAGGTCTTTATCACATTTTCAAAATTAAAACAGTAGTAGATTTTGGTTGCTTACCCAGGCAAAGAAAAACTTAAAAAAAAAACATTCAAATCTGTACAAATTTTACCTACAATATTGATTGTATTGATCCATATATGTAGGAGGCATCAACAAGAATATTAAATCCTTTAGTTCAAGTATTCTCCATTAGGCCTCCCATTAAAACACAATGTCCATATGACTCCAATAATAAATCTATTATTCTGCTTCAAAACGTAGGCCTACTCTTAACCAGTTATGGTCCAAATCTTTTAGTTCCTTGTGTATTACCTACACAAAAATCAAGTCTTTACTGTAAACTATAATAGTGCAACTATTTTAAGTCCTCTTGTTAAAAGATATTAGAAAAGGAACGAACTTGTAGTTTTGGGCTACAGCAATCAGTTTTAAGCTGCTTCTGCTATTAAACTACAACCATTTAGTATGTCATTTGATATATAAAAAAAAAAGAAGAAAAAATATTAAAATATCACTTGTCGTTCAACTAGTCACACAGAAAAAAATTTCTAACCTATGCAGCCATCAAAATGATTAGAATACTAAATATATTAATTATGCTTCGAACAATAGTGAAGGGATTTCTTTACCATCTTCACACATAAGAAAATTTTTTTTCCAAATTTGTTTCTTACGAGTATAACATTTGCTCAGTGACAAAATGTCTCATCACTGAGACGTATGAGTCAAAAGTCATAAATCCTTGAGAAGATGCCTTATAAAACTTAAAAAATAGCTTTTTCTTCCTCCTCATCAATTTGTGAAATCAACAAAAGTTTTACATGTATCTTAAAATGAAAGTGATCTCATAATTTTTTTTTACATAAAGCTCAGATAAATGCATTTCTAACAAAAAGAAACATCTTAGAATGTGAAATATACGACAACCGACTACATGTATTTGCCCTGATGGCGAGACATATATAATGAGATGCCGAAACAGATTGCAATCAAATAAAGCTTTGGATTTTACAACCTCTTTAGTTGCATAATTTCTCTCACCTTGAGAAGCTTACTAAGGATTTTATTAGGTCAGAGCGCTTGAAACAAGAATAAACACCAGCACACAGCCCCCTAATAAAGTGAATGAATTGGGATTTTGTAACTTTAAAAAGTGTTACTTTTGGTGATCTAATTCTAACTGACTTGAACAGGCCACAGGAGTGAAACAATGTCAAACAAAAATTTTATCTCAAAATTCAAGCTATTAACCTACCCATGCACTTTTTTCAAAACAATTCATTGCAAAACATTTTTTTACAATTTCATAAAGCAGAAGGAGAATGAGTAATTTTTGCAAACCAGTTAACATCATTTTGATCAGAAAAGAAATATTTTCAAATTTCAAAAGCAATATTGACCAACAAACTTGGTCTATAAGGCAATTTTGCTGGTCTTCGCATCACCTTTTTTTAGTTGGGACAGATGTAAGAACTCGCACATCCTTAGCAACTTTTGGTCTTTCATGGCGCCCTCTGTCACTTAGTGGTTCTATGGTGCCACTATTCTTCCTTGATAAACCTTTGAAGGAAAAAAAATCAAGGATTTGTTACAGATCTCGTTTTTCAGTTAAGGAACTGTAAAACTCAATCACTGAAAAGCAAAAATTTTAATACATCATCCGCTTTTTTTTTTAAATTTATAACTCAACTTTCACATGCATACAAAAATACTTTTTAAACATAATACAGTCTCTTTTTCAACAGACCAAACACATAAAAGATTTATTATGATAACTTTCAAACTTTCAATTCCAGTCAACATGACAAACAACTCTACTAAATTACAAACATGTACAGAAGATTAATTTAGGTAGGCCTACACAGCTGTTTCTTTTGACAACATAGGTATTGATAAAAATGTCCCTGGTAATAAAAACTTAGATCACAGAAAGAAGATTACATGGACCTGAAATAGGATCTTGCTCAAAAGGTCAAACTTTTTATTTTCTTAATTCCTACCAAATACAGACGGACTTTGGCTTTTAGTCCAAGGAATCTTTGTGCTGATTCTTAATCTTTCCACATTTATTACAATGTAATCCATTTTTAATTTTATCATTGCTTTATCCACATTTTTGATACATCAATGTGTTGTGTAGCTACAGAACTTTTTCTTCCTATACCCCTTCTTAAAAATTTCTATTTACATCCTTTGGAAATTGATATACTGCAAATATATAGGCGGATTATAGTTATACTGTTTATTTTTCTGATTTTATTTTCTTTGAAGAAACTATTTATACATTCACACAAATAAAGCTGAAGTCTGAAAAAGAAACTGCCTCAGAGAAAGGACAAAAGCTAACTTTTCTTATTAATTAAAATTACTTCAAGGTTGAATATCAAATGTTGAGGATTGAATACATAATTGTTATGATCAAACTAAAAGGATTACAGTGAACCTTAAATCCAATAACCTTGGACTTGACAAACTATTACGTTCAAAGAAGTGAAAGAAAGTACCGTCTTCTTTAAAATCTTTTCTAATCTTTTAAAACTAACTTTTATAATCATACATGAAGAACAAAGTGGCTTTGAACCCACCTTGTTTTCAACGTACTAGAATTGAAACTGAAAGTGAAACAAAAGTACTTATTTTCTTAACCTATTTTTGTTATGTAACTCTCTTCATCAGCAATTCAGCTATCACTATCAGAGAGGGAGAGAGAGGTTACATTTAGACCCATAGGAAAAAAAAACTAGTTTTGCAAAGCTTACAAGTTTGTTCTATTCTTTCTGTTTTTCAAGGTTGATAAACAGTGCAGATTTTTTTTTATTTTGATCGTTTGCGCTACTTTAAAAGACCTTGCTTTCAATGAACATTGAATTCAAGAAACTATGTAAATTTTACTGATAGGTTTGTTAAAACAAGGTCTACTGCATATTTTTGGAGCTGCAAGAAAACCCTGCAATCATGGATACATCAGATATGTGTTTTTCCTTTTCTTTGTTTTTTTTCTTTTTCCCCCCTCTCCTCTCTTTGACAATGCAATTTATGCAGTCATCTCCTCAATTCTTTTTTATTCTGTGTTCTTATTATAGAACAAACTAATTTCAGACCAATCTCGTTTCTAACAAAGTAGAAGTGAAACTGAAACTGATGGCAGGTCTTTTCTTGCTCTACTTTTATAGTATGTTATTCACTTTACAAGGAATACAACTATCAGAGACACAGAGAGAAAGTACCTTTTCCCATATGCTGTGTACCATAAATGGCACAGTCGATCAAAAAAATTATTTTTTTTCACTAACCATCTCTTGCCTGATATTGGAAATCTAAGAATGCCTCATTTAACCTTTTTTGCCATAGCCTGAATTACTATGAATATTTGAAAAAAGGTATTGTAACAATAAGAATGATTTAAAAATCGTTAACCCACCCCATACATGGTGTACCAAAAATGGTATAGTGCTAACTACTATACATTATACACAGCAGTGCTCATCTATACCGGCACCACAGCGGGACCTCCGAGTCTGAGGAATCCCCTGCTTTTTATCTATATAAAGTCTATTACCTGTGGATGGTTTCACAGGACAAGAACAGGCCTGAACATTGATATAGGGGGAGAATAGAGCGAATATCAGAGAAATTACAGAGAAAATTAGTAACTTTTTCTGTAAACATGACGGGCAAGCTAACATAAGACCATAGGCCCATTGTGGGCTTGGCTTGTTCAGTGAGCTGATGGAATGCGGATCCATGAAAGTAGGTTACAGAAGTAAACGCAATGGCTTCATGCATTGTGCATCCACACACACAGTGTGAAAATGTAGGCTAGACTAGGCATTATAGAAATCTGGTTTGTATCGATACCAATGCTGTTGTGTCAATTCTTTTGGGTTCACTTGTGTTCATTGCTCATGGCTAACATTGCAAACACCTGTAGCACCATAAGAGTTTGTTCTATTCTTCCTATTAAAAATACTTTAAGATTGAGAGATAGTGTAAAACTTTTTATTTTTGCTCCTTGTTGGCTTTTTAAAGAGACTTTGCTTTCAACAAACTTTGGCTTCAACAAACTTTCTAAATTTTTCCAAAAAGTTTGTTGGCTCCAAGGTCCACTGTATATCTCAGTGCCATTGTCACGGACAAGAACAACATGTAGGGCTCCTAAGATGTTTCACATACACAAGTATATTATATAAAAAACACCACACAAGCTAATGGTTTTTTAAAATTCATGGAAAAGGTAAATGTGCCTTTTCATTCGAGAACAATATTCAGACCTATGCTAGGTCCTTTTATTTCCTCTCTACACTGTATTTTGAATTTGATGGTCACTATTCCCAGTAACCGCACATTTTTAGGTGTTTTTAAAAATTCATACAAAAACACACATACCGGATACACTCAATGTTAACATATAAGGTATCAAAGAAAAGTTGATTTATAGAAAAAGACAGGTTTTTTTTCCAAAACTATACACATTTGCATAGTTACTATAGCAATTATGTAGGAAGTGGAGATAGATCTAGACCAAGACTTGCTAACATATATAACAAAAGCCTTTGTAGAAACTTCCATTGAAGCTAAGGGACAACATCAAACAGCTGTATGAAGTAGTGTAAAATATATATTTAGAAAGTAACATGAATAATATAATTTTCGATTGCAAGCTATATTTCAAAGACATGTCACTAGTTACGTGACTTCTCTAATTTTTGCCCTGCTTGTATTTTTTTACACAACGCTGTTCACTCTCAGGGTGTGGGATGGTGTGAAGGGTTTTAGCACTACTGCACTTCCAGCATGAAACGTGGCAGAAAGCATTGTAACTGTAAGCCTGCACTCCCAGCGTGCGGCGTGGCGCAAAAAGGTTAAGCATCAAGTACACACTATTTGACAGCATTGGAAGTTACCTAGAATCTGCAAAGTGTGATTCAAGTGATTTACAGTGAACCTTGGTTATAACAAGATAGTACTAATAGTAGGGCTTGGCATTATGTTCTCGTTGAACCCGAGGTCTTGTTGGATACAAGGTTGTTCTAAAATGATTTAAAATTGCACCGTAGGCTCTATTGTTGAGGAAAACATGTTAATAAATTAGTAAGCTTCAAGAGAAAAAAACCATTGGACACAAAACTTGAAAACGGTTGTGCCCCTTGATGGCTAAAGAAAATTAACAGTGGGACTGACAGACTTTAGCTGGTTTTGTTTTTGTCTTGTTTAATTGAGTATAATTGATAGGTATATATAATCTCTCTCTCTCATGGTTTGAATTTAAGTGCATAGATAGGAGTCAATTGTGGTCTGTTTCTCGGAACTCTCAGCCAGATCATGTAGGTTCTACTTGAGACATTCTGTATACACGGTATATATGTCTGCCTGGCTTCTAATTCTTATTTCATCTTTGTCAATAATCTGAAGTTCTGTCAAAAACAAAGTCACTTTCGTTTCTTGCTGCTAAGCACTACAGTAATAGCTAAAGTTGGAGGCATCTTGGTGTTCTCCATTAAAAACTAATTGTATCCTGAATGGTCAAGTTTCAGATTTGCAACTAAACTACAATACAATGTATGGCTATGACTATGATGATGTCAGCTAGCTGAAGTCTGAGAGACAATGATCTATGGTACTAATCCACGCTCGGTTTTACTTATCACTGCAAATACAGGTGTGTACTAAAAGACGCAGACCTAATCTAACGTAATCTCAGGCACTAAGCTGTTAACCTTAAAGTCCTCAGTCCCCCCCTTCCCTTCTCTAACTTTTGCCCTGCTTGTGTCTTGCCCTGCCTCCCCTTTCTCTTCCATGCTTTCCCTCTGCTTGTGCCTTGCCCGGCCTTTGCCTCCCTTTGTTACACCTGTAATCTTAATAACTGGCGCTACTCACCCCCGAACACACACACACACACGTCTTGCACTGCATCCATCATTGGGTCTGACCCTGGTCCAGGTGTAGGCCTAGTCCTGGTTCTAGTGGTAGACAAAGGCCTAAAATAACTTGCAAGTGTTGAAACACGTTAATTGTAGGCTACTAAGGCTACTAGAGACTTGGCACTTTGATGTAATTTCACTAGTGTACTGAAGTCAAGGAATAGGCTTACTTCTCTCGTTAAACCCGAGGTTGGGAAAACGGTACTTGCTGAATCCAAGGTTTTGTTATAGAACCAAAGAGGAAAATAAAACGGGACTTTGTGTCCCTCGTTGAGCCCAAGGTCTCGTTGGGTCCGAGCTTGTTGAATTCCAGGTTCACTGTATAATCTTTTTCAATACTTGCAATCATGCTTAACAGTTGAATTTGACACTTGCATTACACCAGCAAAAACACATACTCTTGACAAGTCAGCCTCCCAAAACAATACAACAATTGCTTACATCAAAACATACACAGATAACAAAATACTAATCTCTTTTCTACTCTTTTGATAAACCAATGCCCATTAAGACAAAACCTGTATCACTTTTTTCTCTTACCCTCTTGGCCCAGAACACGTTGAAAAACCATTGTGTTGCTTCCCATAGACAAGGACTTAGTCTGGGAACTAGCACTAGGCATAGACTGACTGGAGGTGTGAGGTCGAGACATACCAGGTGGATGTGCATGGGTCGGGTATGGATGCTGCTGCTGCTGAGGTTGCTGTAGTTCTCCTAGAGCTGTTTTCAAAAAGCTAAAAGCCTGCTTGTAGGCTTCAGCTACGTGAGCACTAGATTCAGTAGGGTTGTGGGTGCCTGTGTAGGCTGCAGGAGGGACAAATGGTTGCTGATAGCCTGTGCTGCCATATTGCTGCTGGTATGGTCCAGCATTGCTACTCGGCTGATATACACCTGAAGAATAAGCATTATAGCCTTGGTGCCCTCCACTAGCCGCTGGCGGATACGGAGAGCTGTATGGATACATTGGACCACTTGGATGTATATAGGCAGGAGTTGGCATGACAGATGGCGGAGGTGCTTCTAATGGCTGATTAAATTGAACCCCACCTGCTGCAATTTTTTCTCTCTGTTGGTCACTCCAGGTACTGCTCATGACTTTCTTATCCATGCTGCGTATTCTCTCACCACCACTGATGTGACTGTTGGTGACATCTAGCTTAGGTTCTCTTGAGCGCTTGGATCTTGGACCATAGTTATGCCTGGATGAGGATGCTGAAGAAGAGATGGTTTTGTAGTATGAAGAAGGTTCTCGTTGGTACTCCTTGTATCTGCCCCTAGAAGGAGGTTGAGGACTGCCTGGGCTGCTTTCTGACGAAACAGGGCTTGGAGAGCGATGCCTATAAGAGCTTTTGTACTCTCTTTTGGGGCTTCTTGGATGTTTTCCTGACTTCTGATGAGCTGGGCTTCTGAGTCTGTGAGAGGGCGGAGGAGGTGGGCTTCGTGTTTGTCTACGAACCTGAGCAGGAGAGGGGCTGCGTCTGCTTGGTTTGTGTACAACACGTCTTCTAGGGATGCTGGATTCATTATGAGTGGGAGAGCGCCTTGAAGTAGAGACATGTCTTATCGGAGGGCTTCCTGAATGAGAACTTTTCTTAGTCCCCTTCACTTGTTGAATTTCTCTTGCAACATGCAGAAATTGTTTTACAGATTTGACAATTTCATTACGCAGCAAGTTGCGATTTGGGCTAGGGCTGCCAGATACGGGGCTCAGAGACTGTGACCTTGAAGAAATAGAGATGGGGCTTCTTGATATTCTTTTGTCTTTGGCAGAACTTGACACTTCTCTACCTTTTATTCTCTTGTTAGCTTTCTTTGATGGCGGCTCACCATAAGAGTCATCAGACATATCAGAAAGAGATCTTGAACGAGAGCGGTATTTCGATGGTGGAGGTGAGGCTCTCTGTTTTTCAAGGTGGGAAGAAGAAGGCATTTGAAATTTCCTTCCTCTGCTGTGTTCGGTCCCTTGCCATGGCGGCGAGGCTTCAGGCCTTCCTTTTCTATTCCCATCCATACGATACTGGATATGTTGCTGGGAATACTGATAACCAGACTGTCTATCAGGTCCCGCGCCTGGCATCCGAGGATAGCTTGTAGGCCGACTTGAGTCAGGGTAGGATGGATATGAATGAGTTTCATAGCTGGGTTTCCACTGCTGTTCTGGTGGTGGGTATGTAGGCCTGTATGTGTAAGGTGGTCGATACACAGGATACTGGCCAGGGACAGAGGGGTAGAAGTTGTGTCTAGCAGGAGGTTGTGCATCTCTGTTCCAGTTTTCATCCCTGTATGAAGTTGGTGAGCGGCTCCTACAGATGAAAGATTTTATATATTATATATGTAAGTGCAAGGTAAAATAATTGGGTAGCAATGAACTTATGCCAATGTATGAAACCCTACCAACACAAATAATGGTATAAATGGTAAGAATATAAAATGTTATTGAGATTTCCTGCATAAACCATGCAGGTCACCATAGTGAAAACAGCGAAAACCAAGATTTGGCATTCATGGCAAAATTTATACACGTATACTTACGTATTAGTTTACTTAAAGACAACAATTATTTAGTCATTAAAAAGATGTCTTTTCAAATAGTAATCAAGACACAAGTGCACTTTCAAACATGCTTAATTGTTAAAGTTTAAAAAAAATGAATTTTTAGAAAATCAGAAAACAAGCTCAGGGCCAACATTTTACTTCACTTGTTCGGTCCAGCTATTAGTTATGTTGAAAACAAGGGAAATATTCAATTTCCTAAATTCAAAATTCTAAGACTTTGACCAATTGTACCTGCTTCACCTGGTTACTCAAATAAATTTATCATTTCAAGAAACCCACTCTATAATACTTACCGTCGGCGTCCATATTGGTGATAGATATCCCTCCTCTGAGCAGTTTCTTCCCTTGAGGGCACAAGCCTGTAGGCATCTGACCTGTAATATGACTCCTTTTCACGACTGTTGGAGTCACGCCTAGGGGACACCTTGGAAGGTTCCAAACTCCTTTCTGAATCTCTATTGGAAACTCTTCCTTGGCTAGCACCTTGAGATTGTTTTCTAGGAAACCTTGCAGTTTGCTTGCTGTGCTCAGAAACCTGCTTTGGGTATAAGACTTTCTCATCAGTCTTTTTATCAGTCCCTACATCAATCACTTCCATATCAATTTCAAATCCAGCGTCTGTCATATGAAGCCTTTCATCTGATTCCCAAAGCGTAGAGTTTTTCCCTGCCTTTTTCTCTGTAGCATTACCTTGAGACCCATCAGCAGTTCCTAATTTGCTTGATCTTTCTTCTGCATCTGATGCAGTGGATTCTTCAAGTGTCAGATCAATCTTGTCTATAACTGTTTCGAATGAGGTTTCCTTCAATATTACGATATCATCTGCAACACTTACTTCTTGCTTGTCATGGTGGATCATCTCTTCATCACTGACATCTTCAAGGCTTTTGTTAGCAACAGGTTCATTTTGATCCAAAGACTCCTTTTGCTCAGAGCATTTATCATCTCTCCCCATTCGCTCACCTTTTTCTAGATCAGATGTCATTGTGTTGGAGACAATATTATCATCAGTAGTCTTATTCTTAGCTTCAATTGAAGCAGAAGTAACATATGTATTTTCACAGGTTGCATCTTCCTCACTAGACACTAATGAAATATCAACTTTTTCCTTTGCCTCATTTGAAATTAAGGTGGCTTTCTCTGCTGTTGCATTAGCATCCTCTAAGACTGTGCTGACATTGTCACCAGCTGCCCCAATTGTACATGATGCTGGGGTACTGGTATTCTCAGTTTCACATGAGGCTGATGCAGTTGATTCATCACTGGCTTTGGCTTTGTTGGTTGACCCTGAGGTAATATTATCATCGCATGCTTTTTCTTTAGACAGGCTATACAACCTCTCAGGTTTAGAGGCAACACTACTTTCTCTGTTTTCGGAAGTAAACATATTGTCCACATGGTCTACTACTCTATCCTCAGTGCTCTTTTCTTCATCTCCAACAGCAACAGTTTCAGCCTTCTTGGCAGTGTCAATTTCACATTGTTCTGTATGGTTTCTGTCTTTATCCAAATTACTACTTGACTCCTCAAACCCAACCTCTGGCTCCTCAGAAGGCAAATCTAATTTGCTAGTTGCTTCTGATATGCTGCCTGCTCTCTCAACAGGCTTTGAATCTGAACTGAGAAGGGGTTGTTGAGTATCAGGTTCTGTATCCTTTTCAATAGTAGAAGACTTGTTCTCGTCTTTGGTGTGGCTTTCTGACTCAGCTAAAACATCATTATCTTTTGCTGCCGCTTCTGCAACCTCCATAGAACTTTCCTTGTGGTCACTGCCAGTGGATTCCCCTCTATAAGCTTCGTTGTTGCAAGGTTCATTAGGGCTGCTTGTTGATGAGGCAGAATCTCCCAAAGTCATGGGCTCTGTCCCTGGTTGGACTAGTTCTTGAGCTTCTTCAGAACTCTCTGAGGCCACATGAATGACAACTGAGCCATCTTGCACAGAACCTAAAGAGATTAAAAGCATAGATATAAAAAAAAAGAATTATTACAAAATAGAATCAGATTTTGCTTTTAAAATTCCTCCTTCTTAAATATCCAGCTTTATGTATAGTGTGAGGTCACACATCCAGTGAATGCAAATTCCAGTTAATGACCATGACATTCATAATACTCACTTATATTTTCTGTGTGATTGCTTTGTTGTGTAAAGAATCGTAATGTAATCAAGCAAGAGAGATAAAGAGAGGAAAAAGGACAAAGAGAGTGAGTTTATGTGTGTGTGTGTCAATAATCTTAATATTGAATTTCAGCCTGTAACATGGTAGAATCTCTTTCAACCCCAAATATCCTGAAAAATCTACTTTTTTTAAAACTTTGTTATTGTGACAAGAGAGGAAACATAATTTGGTAAATACAGTGGACATTGGTTATAACAAAATCAATGGGACCAAGCTATAACTTCGTCATAAACAAGGTTTCGCTACATCCAAGGCCATTATTAGTAAAGAAAAAAATTTAAGTTAATAGGAAGATTTTGTGTCGAAATTCTATGATTGGTGTGTCTACTGAAGAGCGAATTCCTGACACGCTGCACAGCTACGCTCTTCTCTAACTGTATCACACAGAATAGGTCTGGCCTAGCTACTCTGCCTTGGGTATTGCTTGTATGATTCAACTTGGCAAAATTGCTATGCTCTTATGTTAGACATTAATGCCAACAGCTTTGTTTGCCCGAGGTCTAAGCAGGCCCTTGTTTGTTAAGGCAGGGGTTCAACTGATATCATTCAATAAGCAGAGAAAGCGTTCCTGTAAGTTTCTTCTTAACCGCCGATGTTGTTACAATCGAGGTCCACTGTATACATCTAGACCTATATCTTTTGGTAAATCAAAGAAAATGAAATTAAATTTAAAATGAATCTGTTGGCAGATCTTATTTTCAGGCTTGGGAGCTGGGTCAGTGCAATCTCGGGTCAATCCAAATGATTAAACTAAAGTGAAAGTGTCATTGGTTACATGCAACCTTTCATCTAGAGTCAACGGTGGGGCAAAGCAGGTGAGACCTCTAGATGAGACATTTTCATTGCCTAGATATCTCTTGCTTTCCACAACTTGCTGGTCTGGAACATAAATCTCTCCCTAAGCAATGCTACTAAATGAAGTAGACTATATTCAAAATCGTCAGCTGGACTATAAATTAAAATGAACTGACAGGTTTATTAAAGGTTTAAAACTAGACTTATCAAAATTTGCAAACTGCATGTACAACTAGTTTGTCTCTAAACTTAAGTATGGAATTTTGCACTCACCAACCTATAAAAGAAACTAGGAAATATATGTATGTTTGTAGAAATTTCATCCTCATAAAAGGCAAGTGCGGCAGAAAAGCTTGTTTTTTTTTAATAAGAGTCTAAAATGTCCATGCTGCCTGTTTCAAAATACTTTTTGGGTACAGAAACATAGAAAAAAGCCATTTTTGTCACATGAAGCCCATGGTTGCCATGGAAATCGTAAGTTTTGGTCCAAATATAGGATAAATTGATCAAACTTTAACCCTTATAACTAAGAATTAAATTCATCAATTTGCATTCTACAAATTGCACTCATCAATATAAAAATGTTCTCAGAAGTTTTGTTGATAAAAGTTGAAGAATATTTTATATGAATTTTCCAAGTTTTGTTATATGATGAAATTAATAAACAATTTTTTTAATGTGTACAAAAGTAAATTCTCAGAATATTGGAAAAATTCTCCATTTTCAAACTTAAAATACTAATGTGTTGAGAAAAAGAAAAACTTTCATAATTTCAACAAATTTAAAATTCGATAATAATACCCCCCATACAGAGGGGTGCCGCACTTGCTCTTAAAGCTATAACTGTGATTGAGGGGTATATGAGCCAATTTTATGATGACAAAGTAACAGACAAGTGTTGATTTTTATTTTCTTATAAATTATGGTTCATAGCTCTCCAAATATCTTATATGATAATAAAAAGAATTTCTTTACAACTGTACAAAGCCAATTTATGTTTGACATTAAAATAATGCAAATTAAAAATACATGCATCCAGCAAATTTTTTCAGTAAGCCTTAAAAGTTAAATGCCTACAGAAGAACTCTCAAGGTAAAAAAAATCTGCATTTTAAGCTTACACCGTGAATCCTCCGATGTTGAACGTTCAACATACTCTGATGCTGCTAAGCTCACTTGATGTCCATTTACAACAACCAGATCATGACACAGCAGCATCTCCTCTGCCTGGGTGGTCCTGGAAAAACCTAGGAAAAGAGACCTGAAACAAACAAACAAAAAAAGACGATTGTATAAAAATTTGATAGCAAGAAAGGTCACCGTGTGTGCTAAGTTTAATTTTCATTCACATGGTCTTCTTTAAAGGAATCATTGAGACCGGATGGGAAACCAGTCAATAAAGTCAGGTACTAAAACATAATTCATTCAATTTGCAACGTGAGATTTTAAATTACTTCCCAGCCTTCTCACTCTTTTAACTTTTGTAAGAAGTAATTATAGCCAGATATTGCATATAACTGTTTTCAGCTCCAAAGGAATACACTTTGCAACATAATAGGCTTATGTTACTCACAGAGGTAAGCCTATGTAGCATGAAACTCTTTTCAAGAGAATGAAACTACAGTTGAACCTGCAAAAGGCGACCATTGAAGATTTTCAACTGTGGTAGTGTTTGAAAGTTCAGAAAACTGTTATGTTCAAATGCCACCAATTTTGAAAGTGAAAATTGCTACACCCAACTCAATTGAACTGGTTTTGAGATCCCTCCACAGCTCAACTGAGGGGACCAGAGAGAAATACTCACAACAAACTTACCTTTTATTATCAAATCTGGGACCGGAAACAATGCTGAGTGCCTCTGGGAACAGAAGATGGACAAAGTCTTTGCTAACTCCATCAGGCACATTGGTCAACTTGATTCTGGCTCTTAGCTTTGCATCTCCCTTACCAGACTGTTGTTTTCTCGACTGTATGTCCTGATCATACATTAGGTTTATAACTCCTGGAGGTGTAAGACAAGGACATCAACATCTTTAGAGACCTAGGACTTAAAATCTTAGGCTATAAAATTGGAAAAAACTTGTACAATAGAACATATCTACAGCGGAGTTTTTGTTTCAAAAGGATAAATCTCGCTGTAAGCATGTCTCCGCACTATAAATGTAATTTGTAAAGGGGAGTTATCGAAAAAAGAAGAAAAAAAAGAACAACTCTGCTTTGATGAACTCTCATCTAGGCACGTAACAAGACCCTCCTTGCCCTTTCCCTCCCTTTTCATCCACAACTGCCATTCACATCCTTTTACCGGTGGTTGAGCTTAGGAATAAATTAAGATACTGCTACACATATTAAATGCTCTGGGCCTACAGTGCCTCATCTTACTGCACCAAACAGGCCAATGACAATCCTCCTTCTCCCTTTCCCTAATACAATGCACACTGACTTGTGAGCTAGACAAAGGCTCACATTGAATGTCATGTCACTTCGACTTAAGCCGACTACACTGTACATGTTCTATACTTCTATACAATTTTCAATTGATAACGCTAAACGATTGAATCAGACACAATTAATATATATCAGCACGCAACTTGGTGCAATACCTATACCATAGAGGATTATAACAAGTGCTCCACTACTTTACCCAGTAACAAACTCACCACTGCTTTTTTTGTCTTGTCCATATGAAAGAGAGATAGTAAGAAATCGATTTCCGAGCTGCAACCACTTCAATTGTCTCACAAGGGCAGCAACACTTTCTTGATTTTTTATTAATGCTCTATAAATTCTGAAAGAAAGAGACGTCATAACTTAAGCTGACATTTTGACTTTCACAAAAATAATTTCTTCATTTCTAAAACTATCCTCAATTGGATGTTCCTCTCCTTCCTGTGTTACTCTTAGTAAAATCTGTTAATTTGATTTATATGATCACCCCAAGTTCATAAAGAACTTTGTATAGACAAGAAATTAACCCCTTTTATGCCTGCTGTAGGTCATATATGGCTTGAAGGATTTAATTCTATATTTTCTTAATTAAAGAAGATGCCATGATGCCCCACATGACATTCCAAGTAGGTTATGCTTCTTGTTCCAAGATGCCATACGTGACGTACGCTCAGTCTGTTAAAGCTACTTGAAAATTTAAATTTATCTATATTTATTATCCAATTAACTCTTTTTGGAAGAAAACAACTTTCAGTAAAGGCAGGCTTTCTGCTTTTTCCCCTTAGTTTTCACTCAGTTAACTCCTTACATATATATATATATATATTTATACATATATTTGAACTCAAACCCTACATCACTGCATAGACACCTCTTACCTACTTCACAAAGAGATTAAATAAAAAAAGAAAACTATGCTTCAAAATGAAAGATATTTTATACTAAGTTTCATTTGCAATTTGAGATCTCATGAAGTTGCATCTTACCACAAAATCAAATGATAACATCAAATGCAATTTTCAGTTTCGGTTTCACCCTGTATGGTGTGTATTCTAGGCTGTCGTCATGCAGGCTAGTCAGTGAGTCTTTACTACATTAGAAATAGATTGATGTCTACATCTCTATATCTTACATAGAATATTTGGGACCGCCCATCATTTTCAAATGTCTTGTTGGTTCTATTTTGCCATCTTTAAGATGGGCTCCCCTGCTCCAGTTTAATTTAAGCTCTTTATTTTAATCAAAGATGTATGTTCAAATTAGATTTCATTTTATTTTCATCTAAGGCTTTGTTCAAAGAAATGATTTTTATGAGTTCAATATTTAAAAAAGCATCAATAAAAATTGTTTTCCCTAAGAAGTTTGAAACAAAACCATATGACAGAGAACAGGAACATGCTGCATAAGGTGAATAAAACAGGCCAAAAAGACCAACGTGTACCCATGGTGGTGCTCGTCAAAGGAGATGTTGAACTCGTCTGACTTTTTCAGCAAATTATCTCGGAACTCAGTAGAACCAATATCTGCAAATGTGATAGGGCCCAGGTTCAAACTATAGCAGCTTTCTGTGAATAAAAGAAATAAACCTTTCACTTGAAGCTTCCCCCCCAGAACAATCAAACGAAATATGTTTTTTAAAATTTTAATAACAAGAAAAATTGGAACTGCTAAGGGGCTTTGATTGATCTATGAATGAAAAGAAAAACAAAACCTCAAACAAAGGTGAAATATCTTTTAAAAATGGCATATTGCATTGTAAGAAGTTATGAATATGACTGCATAACTTTCACTTCTTATATTCTGAACTTGCTATATCTCTGTGGACTTTACAGATTACATCTATTCTAAAGATTATCACTGGCTCAGAATGATATTTACAACTTGATGATTGTTCATACATGTACAGTGGAATCTGGATAAAGTCAACACCTCGGGACCGAAAAAAAGCGAGGTTGACTTTATCCATTTTCATGGGGGAAGGGGGTTGCAACATATTGCAAATTGTAAGCGTAGGTGTGTGCACATGAACACTGTGTTCGCACTGGTTTGGCGAAGTGGGGAGGAGTGGGAGAACCATCAGTGAACTGCACCAATCAGCACCTGTCACTGTCTTCTGTCCAGTCGCACTAGCACCCCCCCTCTCCCCCACTAGCCCTCGCCAGGCCAGTGCTGGCAGGCGAGCAAGCGCTGCACGCAGTGTCTTGAATCATGATTGGAAACAAAGAGCGCCCACCCACCCACCTCCGCTACTTCTCTTTGTCTCTCCCAAGACCGATCTGGGGTCTCTCTATATCTTTCCATTTGACCACAAGGTGTTGACTTTAAGCGAAAATAGGTCCGAAGCTGTTGACTTAATGCAAAATAAAGTTATTTCAATAAAGAAGGTTAAAAAACCGGACCGTTGCGAGGTGTTGACTTTAACCGAGAGTTGACTTCTCGCGGATTCCACTGTAGCTAAATGTATAAATTCTAACTTCATGGCAATTTTTTAAACAAAATTTCCATACCTAGTGGTATTCAAGTGCAATAAAAGGACTAAAGTTAGAATTGTTTTCTTTAAAAAAAAAGTAGAAAAATGTTTGTTCTTTTGCGCTGCAACAGAAGTATATATACAACATAAAAAAAGATATCTTATTTATATATATTTGCCATCTAAAAATTTCACATATTAGGTATTGAAGAGCTGGGAAAAATGCGTAGATGGGAAAAGAGATACTTCTAATAGACCTGGCATAAAGTAAGACCAAACAAAAAATTACTCTTGATATATAGCAATAAATATATTGTGAAACCCTCTTAAAATAAACTCTTCTGAGCCCGAAGAAAAAGTTTTATTTTATTCTAAGTTTCTATTTCATTTAATCATTAGCAGTATTCTAAAGGGTAAAAAAAGGCAAGGGGCCAAAAATCTAGTTTATCCTAACTGAAAATTGATCTGAAACAGGGTTTATCTTTAGCAGATCACAATCAATTTCATTGGCCTAAAGTAAAATTACTGCATTTAAGAGTAACAAAATCATAGTCCATACACTACTCCTTACCATGACATGTTTGATGGCTTGCAATCTTCCCAATGACATACTTTGGAATGCTGAAAGGAAGTTTTTCACAAAACTCATCCAAAAACTTTGACGAAAGTTTGCCCTTAGCAAAAAAATCTGTCTCTACCATAGCTGGTTTGTGCACTGGCTGGATGGGATTGATAGTGCACTGAATGATTTTGCCTTTCATTTGATGAGGTGCTGTCTGGGAAGTAGAGTCGGTCATTACATTCTTATTAGCGGAACCTGTTGTTAGAGTTTTCAGAGAGGCTTTTGAAACCTTTTGGCTATGGGGCTTAGAAAGATGACCAGCTGTCTCTTCTTTCTGGTCCACTCTTTTTCTACCAGCCTTGGTTGATAATACAGTGGTGCTCTTTTGTAATGGTTTTTCTTTGTCTGAAGAATTCACAGCCGCATTAGTTTCTGTGCCTTGGGAGGACTTTTTACTTTCATTGTTAGACTGTTTCTCCTCAGAGATCTCATCCCCTGCTTTGTCAGGAGTGCTTCTGACTTCAGGTTTTGAGTCATCTGCTACTCTGGATTCTTCAACTTTTTTAGGTTTTTCATCATTATCATTATATGAAGACCCTAAAGACTTTCTTTTTTTAGAGACATCAACATCATCATCACTGATCTCTTCTAATGACATGTTTGCTTTTTCATGGTCAGAAAGACTACCATCTGAGATATCATCATTATCCTTATCCTCTGCAGTGACCTTACTGTGGTCATTTTCAGTAGCAAAAAAAACTTCTTCTAAAGACTCTGCTTCTTTGTCTCGTAATCGCTGTTTGACAGATTTTGTGAAAATTTTCTTCTGCTGAGAACCAAAACTCTCTCCAATGATTTCAACATCTGAAAATGATTCGTTTAAAACTTCTTCTTGATCAGCTTGATTAATTGAACCCTCTGATATTTCTTCAAACTTGCTATTGATAAGATTTTGCTTCATTTTATCGTCCATCTTTTCCTCAACACTTGACTTGTTTTGGTCACTACTTATTATATCCAGCAAGTTTTGTTCTTCGTCTGCCTCCTCATCAACATATTGAACTTCTTCACGATCACTGCCATCACCTTTAGCAACCTCAGCTTCCATGAGCTCATCATCTAGGTTATCATGAACACTGACAGCTTCAAGAGCATCTTCCTCAATACTGATTGCATTTCCAGCCTTGTCTTCTAAATTATCCTGAACACTTACAGCTTCAAAGGCATCTTCCCCAATACTGACTGTGTTTCCAGCTTCGTCTTCTAAGTTATCCTGAACACTGACAGCTTCAAGTGCATCTTCATCAATACCGACTGTGTTTCCAGCCTCATCTTCTAAGTTATCCTGAACACTGACAGTTTCAAGTGCATCTTCGTCAATACCAACTGTGTTTTCAGCCTCCATTAGCTCATCTTCAAAGTCATCTTGACCACTGATAGCTTCAAGTGAATCATCCTCGATACAGGTGCTTTTTGCAGCTTCCACATGATTATCTTCAAAGTCATCATGGACACTGATGGTTTCCAACACATCTCCTTCAATAAAATTTGTCTTATTACTTGATATGTGCTTGTCTTTCTGATCATTAACCAGTTCAAGTGTTCCTTCCCTGATAGACTTGTTACCTTTAAATGATTTAGCTTGCTCCAAAGAAGAATTATCTGAGATTTTCTCCTCAGTGGTATCAGCTTCAATTTCATCACACTTGGTAATGTTTGGATTTTCTTTAGTGCTCATGTCCTCTTTGTTCACATTAGGACTTATATTCCTTTTGTTTTCAAGAGCATCCTCACTAGGAACAATTTCTTCAGTCCTGATAACATCTGAATATTTTTCATCAGTATCCTCTTTGTGCTTTTCTTGATCATCATTTTTCTCTTTTTTGGCGAAAGGGATGTCAGTTATCCCTTTTGTTTGTTCCGTTACTTTCTGTTTGCCTACATCATCATTTTTCTGTTCGTCAGTTATAATAACATCAGTTATCTCATCTAATTGTTCAATAATTTTCTGAGCCTCATCAGCAGCATTTTCTGGACCACTGGCATCACCAACATCAGAATTTTCCAAGACAGCTTTTGTCTTAGCAGGTAATTCTTCAGTTAGTTCTTCAGCCTCATAACTCTTTGTGTTATCTTGCTCTGCAGCATCCTCATAAATAACTGTGTTATGAAAAAATTTTTTTCCGCTTTCTTGGTCATGTGTTATGATTTGCCCAGAGCAGCTGCTTTCCGTTTTATTCTCCTCTGACCCACTTACTTTGCTCATGTCCTTTTTTGCCTGTTTTTTTACAACACCACCACCTTGCCCTCCTCGGCAAGATTTTCTTTTAGGCATTGCAAAATCAAGAATTTTTGCTTTTGAAAAATACAGACAACACTCTTGGCAGGGCTAGGCTTGCATTTCAAGGAAATAAGTATTCTTCAGACTTCCAAGAATCAATCTGAAAGGTAGTTAAAAAGCAAAAGATTAAAAAGCGAAATAAAATTTTCCACATGAATTGCATTTTATATTATTTCCAAGTCCTAAAAACAGGAATGCCAAATGATCTTTAGAAAAAATCTGAAATGAGCTGAGAAAATTGCATTTCACATAAAACAAATGCTGTATTTAAAGCCAAAACAAAGTTGTTCTTCTTTTCATGATATGGTAGCAGGGCTTGAATTAGGTGTTCAGAAGGGCAAGCAAAAATTGCCTCGGTGAGGCCTGAAAACCAGAGGGCACCGAGGCAATTTGCTTGGGCACCAAGGCAAAAGTTAAAGGTGATCATTTTGTTGATTAAAATTTGTAACAATTTAGAGAATCACAACGTTTGTATTAAATAACAACACAATTTGTTCCTTGCTCTCTACAAAGTATAGAGAGGGGCTTTGTTTATTTAGTAGAGTGAGTGACATTGAAGCCTGAAACTACGTAGGCCTACATTTACCATGATTTCAAATATTTATCTCTCTATCTATCTACCTATCTCTCTCCCCCACCCCCACCCCATCAAAAACTCACACCCAAAGCAGTATAATATGATTAGATCGAGATATCTAGATCTCTTGTATATAAGCGGATCTCCGTTAGAAGCCCAATGTTGATATGATTAGTTATTTGAGTTCATTTATACGGTACTCGCATGAAGTACATGTAAATCTACATTTTATCAAATCTTAGCATTTAATGGAAAATGCATCAAATTTCTTGCCATTTTCGGTGATTTGACCCAGATCTCTTCGTTTTCTTTCTTGGTAAAGTGGCTCTTAGTCCGTGTAGCTCAAAATGCGGAAAACTTTGCGTAAAAAAAAAAGCGCAAAACTTCGTGATGCATTACGGCCTAGGCATACGGCCCTTGCCATTTCCAAGAAATTCCCCGTGCAGCGGGTTACAGACTTTCATTCATTAACGTTACTGCTCACTTGTAGACCTGTAATTTTTGCTCACTCTTCCCCTGCCCACTAGGCGTCGGCGACACTCAGCATCGATCGATAAAAACGCTTGTGTGGGAATACATAGAAGACACCTAAAACTGTAGACATTAGATCTATTCGTTACCGCTATCAGTAACAACTCTTACTGCATTCGTGAAACTTCGCTCACCGTGGGTCTAGCCGACAGACGATAGGTCAAGGCCGGAGCTAATGATCAGGGCACAAGACACGGCGCGAGATCCTGTCTCAATCAAAGATAACATTATATGGGTCCTTTTTAAAAAAGTTGGGCATTTGGGTTCCACACACTACTGCTTAATTTCCTTTAAAAGTTTGGCTTAAAAAAATCAATAGGTATGTCTTTTCTTAAAGCTTATTCAAACCTTGATCTTAAACTGTAATCATTTAAGGGTTCACATGTATTATTTTGTTTGAAGAACACTCCAAGGATATGAAGGTATGCAAAAATATAAGTGGTCAAGGAAGAGGGCTTCCTGTAAAAATGGACCTACAACTGACAATACCTCTTTAATCCTGCCAATTTCAATCATTTTCCTCGCTCATGTAACTGATTTTCTCAAATTAAATTATTTAGGACGATTGATTCAAATTCCTCGGTGTACTTTCAAATTTTGTGTGCCAAAAAAATTGGCACTCATTAATTTTCCATGCTGTTACCCCTGCTATAAACAATAACTGCTAGCCTGAAACTAACTCAACCTATCTAAACTTTTGCTTGTAAAGAGCTCAAGTTCTAACAAAGACAAGATGACATTAATCAGAGCTTGATATTGCATGGTTGCTGTGTAAAGAAGCAAAGTAAATCTGAAAATGCTAAGGTTCAAGAAAACAGCCTCATGGAAAGCAAGACTGCTATCCTTTGTGAATAGAAATGCAGCCTCTTTAGGGTAGAAATCATACCTGATGTTTAAATCAAACAGCTTCTTTTTGGATGTTGATGCAAGGCCTCAATGTAAATGAGATTCCGTGCTGTTACTTTCCGTCCTGTTACCCTCAATTTAGTAACAGCAGAGAATGAAAAGTAACAGCAAAGAACATTTCATTAGTTTTGCAGTAGAGAAAATGAGAAAAACTATTTTTTAGTTTAGCTGAGCTGTTTTGATGCACAAATGATTGAAATTTGAAAATGAAACCAACACCATGAACTTGGTGAAACTTTAAAATTTTTGGTAACAGCATGGAAATTTAGTAACAGCATGGAAATTTAGTAAGAGCATTAAATAAGATACAGCCCTGGCTGGTCAATACGTCTAGACCTAGATCAATGTATGAGTGCCTGTGACAAAAGGTCGTGTGATGTGTCGCGAGTGATATCATGTCAGGCTTTGAGGCTAAATAAAATTTTTCAGAACTATAACCATGTCGAATAATCTTGCTTGAAATGTGCAATGGGTTAAAGGCAACATTTTGAACACAAATAATTTTAAGAGGACACAATATTTAGAGCACAAAACCCATTATGTCGCGAGTGATTCTGACATGAAAAAAGTCACACTTTTTGAGTCACGGGTGATTCTGACATGAATTTCAAAAAGTGGAAACTTTGTACTGATGATGCAAGTCTTGAGAGTATCGATAATACTTTGCTTTTACCATCAATAAATCCACTGCTTTTTGCTAGTTATATTAGGATTAAATGTGAATTAATATGAAATACTAACAGAGTAAAATATTTGTGCACCAAAAGTTTTTTTTTTTCGCAAAACGACCTTTTGTCACAGCGACATGAATGAATAAGGTATCTCATAGATTCAGAGAGAGAAAATGTGAACCCTGAATAAAAAAATAAAGATCTTATTCTAGATTTTATATGTATTGAAAGACTGGTAACAGGATGGAATAGAAAGAGTAACAGCAGAGAAAATCCAACAACAGATGTAGCAAAATGAAGAAAAAACTTTAGCCTTAAATATTAGATCTAGTGCAAGATACTCTCTAGGAGAAATGTAGTGCTATAGAATGAAACTAAGTTTTTAAGAAATAAGGCATGTAATGAAATTAAGGGCATGTTTGGTAACTAACAGCATAGAATACAGAGAAACCTTACCAAACTAAAAATTGATAAAACTAAAAACAGGTCACAGTAAAGCCAAAATTTCTTTTGGTAAATAATATAGTTATGAATGCGAATCATTGTTCATTGCTAACATTTTACATTTTGACTTCAACTTATGAGGAAGTATCAATAAAGGAAAGATATTACGTTCTTTTACGTTCTTTTAAATAATGATAAATACAAATTGTCCTGAAAGGCGCCATGTTTTGAAGCAAGGCAAAGGTCTAATTAAGCAATACTAATAGAATCCTTCTCCTTATTTCCAAATACAAGACTTATATCATCTCAGAAACAACAGCGTTATCAGGAAAAAACGTGATGCAGATCCAGTCAGGAGACATAAATACCTTCAGAAAGAGAGAGAAAAGCACAAAAGCAAATTGCCGCGGTGCCGCGGTCTATTTCAAGCCCTGTGGTAGGTACATACATTATTGGACATATCTTCCAGAGAGATGAGTTTTAGAGACATCCCCTATCCTACAAAACAAGAGAATACTTTGTTCAATATGACAAAAAGCACAAGAGAAGACAAAGAACACCACTCCCAGTCCAATCCATCCTAAATAGAGATCTTGCTCTCATCAACCATGAAATCAGACTCCATTTAATTGATTAACTGGATACACTGATGCCACTCAAACTTTCTGAAAATAACTGAAAATCCTGTGACTGTGCGTTCTCATGTAAATAAACATGTAAACAGAATACATGTTATTTGAGGGGAACTTAATCATCATTTTTCACGGGATTGATCTTGTTCACATTTGTGTAACTATCTCAGACTTTAAAAAAAAAAGGAAAATACTGGAAAATGGCATCTCTGTGAATTAGATCATGATCCTTGCACAACATTGATGGCAATGACAAAAACTAACAGCAAGTATGGAAAAAGCTACCAAAGTGCAGTAGATGGTAAGTCACTTGTAACACAGAACCGGAAATGTTTAAGCAGGTGGGGAAAAAAGGGAAAAGGTCACAACGACAAAGATATGGGATCCCCGAGAAAGCCACAGAAAGTCCACTAAAATTATGAGAGGCAGAATGAAGATTGACACAGGTAATCTTGTATACACATACTATTGGCTTTCAATAGAGTCTAAGTAAAACTGAAAAGCATCTATCTAGGCTTTGGCATCATTTTTATATCAATTATACAGACCTGCCTCATGGGTGTATTATATATTCAAATTAGCAGTGGAAAAAATAAGAAGTCAACTTTTAGTTTACAAATTATACATATATATATATATATATAATATCATAAAGCACTGGACATATATGTCATATTCTAGAAGGCTTTCTTATAGAATGCAAACCAGAAAGAGAGAAAGATAGAGCGTCCTTGTTTGACTGAAAAAGGTAAATGATACTAGATTCCCAGAGGCGACGAGATGAAGGCATAGGAGCAGATACAAAACGACAACAGCAGAGAGGAGCAGGAACATCTGAGAAAAGAGTGTGTGAGAAAGGGGCTCTATAAGGCTCTATCAAGCAGCATATGTTTGGAGACAACAAATTTGTGCATTGCGAAGAGAACGGGCATTTCGTTTTTAAAAAATCCCATTGACTGCATTGACTGTTGACATGGACACAGAAATACCAGTTCCAGCAATTACTGTTTTTGTTGGACCAGCTTTGCCTGTATTTTTTTATATTATCGTTAACCTCCATTGCCAATACTTAATGACGCTCAAATTGTTGCTAATATTGATTGATATTATTATTAATATTGATAATATTCCCTTCATTTTCGTTAGCCCTCTGCCATTAAATTACCCGTCATAGAACTTCATTCATTTCGTCAGTCCACCACCATTCCCCCTAAAAGGCCTAGTCCCATTTTATATGGGAGAAATTCTTAAAAGTAGGACCCTTTCCTTTTCAAAATCTCAGTTGAGGTAAGTAGGCTTAGATCTCTACACAGCATTTGGCCCCCTACAGTTCTCATACACTTTCCACCAAACTCAGGCTTCACTGGAACACATTATACTTAAATAGAGAGACATCCCAGAGTGACAAGGCTAGACTAGGCACTAGGAAGCTGCAATGAGTAGGCTTGGATCTCTATACCCGCTACAGTTCTCATGCACTCTCCACCCACTAGTTCTGTACACTTTCCATCAAACTTCGGGCCAGCGGACCAATCACTAGGACAGATTATACAGAGATACCAGAATGACCCTGGAGGCTAGACTAGATACCGCATATACGCATACTGTGTTCGAGCAATGACATACAACGCTAAGAGAGTGAGAGTGAGCCATGTGTCGTGGCACAGGTGATGAGTGAAACCCAGGAGGTACTACGCTGTGTTTGGTGAATGAATTGTACTCGATAGTAATCTGTCACATTCTGTGGCAGTAAAATAGTAATCGTATGTGCAATTTTCACCCTAGCGGGCTGATCACCCAATTATGCTGACTGGTTTATCACTAGATCTACACCTAGATCTATATCACTCAAAAATTTCTTTCTAGGTAATAGGAACACAACATTCTTAGTTTCGTGACCGCCTGAGGCTAAGTCATGTTATCCCCGCTAGTCTCTGGGTGGCAGCCCGTACATTGTCATTGGGACCCAAGCCCTGAGAGCACCTGAGCAATTGCCAAAACGTGGGGA